>CAUYPK010021079.1:0-22427 GCA_963574355.1 Loris lydekkerianus | reverse complement strand
TACACTACTGGGACCTGATCAAACTAAAAAGCTTCTGCATAGCCAAGAACATAGTAAGTAAAGCAAGCAGACAGCCTTCAGAATGGGAGAAAATATTTGCAGGTTATACCTCCAATAAAGGTCTAATAATCAGAATCCACAGAGAACTCAAATATATTAGCAAGAAAAGAACAAGTGATTGATCTCAGGGTGGGCAAGAGACTTGAAGAGAAACTTCTCTAAAGAAGACAGATGCATGATCTACAAACACATGAAAAAAAGCTCATCATCCTTAATCATCAGAGAAATGCAAATCAAAACTACTTTGAGATACCACCTAACCCCAGTAAGAGTAGCCCACATAACAAAATCCCAAAACCGGAGATGTTGGCGTGGATGTGAAGAAAAGGGACCACTTCTACCCTGCTGGTGGGAATATACACTAATACGTTCCTTCTGGAAGGATGTTTGGAGCATACTTAGA
Organism: Loris lydekkerianus; assembly: GCA_963574355.1. Classification (NCBI taxonomy): domain Eukaryota; kingdom Metazoa; phylum Chordata; class Mammalia; order Primates; family Lorisidae; genus Loris; species Loris lydekkerianus. Next base: position 21,964 of record CAUYPK010021079.1, on the reverse strand, counting down.
GATCTAAAAATAGACCTGCCATTCAATCCTATAATTTCTTTACTAGGTATATACCCAGAAGACCAAAAAACACAATATAACAAAGACATCTGTACCAGAATGTTTATTGCAGCCCAATTCATAATCACTAAGTCATGGAAGAAGCCCGAGTGCCCATCGACCCACGAATCGACTAGCAAATTGTGGTACATGTACACCATGGAATATTATGCAGCCTTAAGGAAATATGGAGACTTTATCTCTTTCATGCTTTCATGGATGGAGTTGGAACATATTCTTCTTAGCAAAGTATCTCAAGAATGGAAGAAAAAGTATCCAATGTACTCAGCCCTACTGTGAAGCTAATTTATAGCTTTCATATGAAGGCTATAACCCAACTATAGCACAAGAATATGGGGAAAGGGCCAAGGGAGGGAAAGGGATGGGGGGAGTCAGGGTGGAGGGAGGGTAGTGGGTGGGGCCACACCTACAGTGCATCTTAGAATGGGTACCGGCGAAACCTACTAAATGCAGAATACAAATGTCTATATACAATTACTAAGAAAATGCCATGAAGGCTACGTTGAACAGTTTGATGAGAAAATTTCAGATTGTATATGAAACCAGCACATTGTACCCCTTGATTGCACAAATGTACACAGCTATGATTTAACAATAAAAAAAATAATAAAATTAAAAAAACAAACAACAACAACAAAAAAACAAGTGCAATCAGTGTAACCTGGTTTCTTATACCTTCAATGACTTCCCAATAACAACAAAAATATATTGGCTATCCTCTGTTACCCAATATTTGGATGGATTCGGGTATCACAGGAATGCAGAGACAGGAATCATATGTACTCAATAGTTGTAGATTAACAAGAATGTGTTCACATGATAGAAAACTCAGTTGAACCCAAGAAGCAGGAGGGAAGGTAGGGGAAGTGTGAAAAAGTAGAATTCTAAAAAGTTCTTTGTGAACTATGATTGAAATTGCCTTACATTAACAGATTAGGTGTATGGAGAATTGATCTTTATAAACCTAAGTCTTCAGTTATCTTTTAGATACAGTAGTAAATTTATAATATCTGTACATTTCCCTGAAATTTTACTTTATCTCTATTCCAGGTGTTTGTAATTTAGCATTTGTATTAGTATCTATTAGTTCTTATTCTGTATGTTCTATTTCTGTTTAGCTGATTTTTCTTAGATTTTAAATTTATTGTTGGACTGTTGTACCTAAATTTTATCATATTTTAAAACGTATTCGGATTTTCCATATTTACATTTTTCCATGTTTAGTGTTTTTATTTGGATCTTCACTCTTTTTTTACTTAACAGAGGTGCCATAGATTTATTCAATTTTAGGGGAGAAGGGAAGGTGTTTCCAAAGCAGCAGCTCTTAGTTTGGTTAATCAAGTGTTTTCCTTTCCTGTTTTACTAAGTTAAATTGTAATAATTATTGATTTATTTCTATTACTTTCCTTGGGTTCCATGAACTCTTCATGTTTCTACCTATTTATGCTAGCCATTGTAGTTTTATAACAAATATATTCAAGGTTAAACTTGTTATTATGAATAATGCTTTGCCCATGTCCTGTAGGTTTACATGTACAATGCTTTCATTGCACACGTCATTCATTTCTAAATATGGTTAGTCCTGTTTTCCTCTTTACCAATGACCTTATTAATCATGTCTTTAATTTGCTTGTTTTTAATTTCTATATGACTTGATAGATTTTTGGTTATCCTCTTTTGTTTTTAAACTTGAATCCAGTGAATATAGTCTCCTGGAATTTCTGAGATTCTTCTTTGTGGCCTAAACACTCAGGATTTGGGAACATTCATATTTATTAGAAAGCAAGCATTTTTGTTTGTTATGTACAAATTATAAGCATTTCTCTCATATACACACACATTTTAAAATCATGCTTTTTGGCTTTGTGATAAAACTCATCTAATTGTTTTATCTACTTTTACTGAGGAAAGAATTTTCAAATCTGAATTTTTTAGTTTTTCTTTTTATTTCATAGTTTTTGCCTTAAATATTTTGATTTCATATTGTTAATTTACATAAAGGACATGGATATTATAATATTTTTTTATCTTGCTTTTTATCATTACAGAATATTTCTTTGCCCAGATTTTGCTTCTGACTGTATCATTTTGGCTCCATATGAAGTTTTGCTGTGTCTATTTCCCTTTTGTTCAGTTTTACTTGGTTCATTCTCTTCCATCTTTCTAATTTTTAACTTTGAATGTCATTGTATTCTAGAGATATCTCTCATTAATGGAATAAACCTATATTTTTATTTATTCTTTTTTAAAGGGTTTTGTGACAGTCCCTTTTTAATAAGAAAGCCTAAACCATTTACATTATCATTACTGGTATCATATTTTCTACCTTTTCTGTGCAACACTTTTTAATTTTCTTCCCTCTCATTTATTTGACTTTTGTGTTTATATGTGTAAGTATGTGTGTTTGTGTGTTGAAACTGAATGTGTTTTCTTAGTTTTAAATTTCACTTCTGGTTTGGAATTACGGTTCAATATCTATTTCTGGTACTTAGTATGTTTAAATGTTTAATCCAATTTTAAAACTCATATTTTTCTATAGTCATTTCTAGTTAGCCATTGTCCTCTTAGGTCATGAACAGATTTTAGGATATTATTTCTTTTATTTTCACTACCATGTTGGAATTTAAGTTTCATATTTCATTAATTATTAAAGAGTACACTATTAAAGAGTAAACTATTATTTAAGCATAACTAAAATTAATTTTTGTGAGTATCTCATTGTCTTCTTTATTTTGTATATCTTTTCATTCTTTTTCAGTGCATTATTCAATTCAGAGCAGGTCTGGTTTGATAAGCCATCTACATTCTTGCATGGCCAAAATATTTTTTTCTTTCCTTTTGTTTCCCTTTTGCAATGACACATTAGTTTGTACATAGAATTACAGGTCCAACAATTCACCCTTGAAACTTCTAACACACTTGTTTCTGATCTGTACTAAGTATATAATAATGTTGATGGCAATCCAGATGTAAAAAGTGTTTTTTTGTAGATTCTCTGTTTATTTCTTTGAAAATTATATACTATGGGATTCCAAAGTTTTGCCAGGATTTCATATGAGCTGTTTATAAATATGTTTACTTGTCATTCAATATGCCTTTCAGTATGAAGAGACATGACTTGCTTCATCTCAAGGACGTTTGTTTTCTGATATTAATTAAGTAATGTGTGCTTTTGAATTCTGACTCAATGGAAATTGAGCTTTCTATCATAGATTAATTCTTTGACATTTAGCACAGTGCCTTAATATATTAGGTGCATCATAATATCACTTAAATAAAAAATATCCACAGTAAGGAACAAACTGCCTAATTTTTGATGGGTTTATCTAGGAAGAGTTTGTGGATTAGGTAGGCTATTGAATAGACCTTAAAGACAGAGCCAGACCCTGATAGTTGGAAAAAAGATTTCATGTAAAAAAGTCATGTCCTGGACTAAGATCTCACTCTAGAAAGGTTCAAGTGGCAGAAATTGCTTTGCTAGAATAAAGGGAAGTTGTTGGTAAATTCATAGTCAGAAAGAGTTTATAGGGTTTTCTTTTACACCAGGTAAAAAAAATGTATGTGGTTTTTTAAGTGGACCAAGAGAAGCCACAGGAGAGACACCATTCATGGGCTGCTACAGGAAGCTTCATCAGACTGAGGTATCTGAGTGACTGCATTTGGACAGGAGACACAAAGTGCAGGTCAGCTAGAAGGTTCTGCAGCTTTCTTGATGGGGGTTTACAGGGCTCAAAACCAAGGTAATGGTATTCATTGTGGAAGTAGGAAAATGAATGTGAGAGATGGGAGGAGAGCAAGAAAGAGATGATAATGTCATCTGTGTCAGCAGGAGTAGTTTAACAGGAGGAAGAGTAGGGATTTCAGGAGAATGGAAGTGGCAATGAAGAGGACTGTGTTTTGGTTGAAAGATGATTTCAACTTTGGATGTATTTTGGAGGTTCTAGTTGTCTCAGAACATCCACGTGGGGCACTTCAATAGACTGATCAAAATAGAGCATCAGAAATGAGGGAGGAAGGACAGCCCTCCACAGCAGCATGAGGGTCACAGGTACTTTCTGGGGTCAAGGTAATGCCTTATAGGGTAACAATAATAAAGAGAATGTAATGCCTGGCTAAGTTGGGCATGGCATACTTTCAATGTTGTAGGCGTTCAGAGAAAAAGTTTGAAGACTAAAAATAGTGAGGACGTGAGTTGGCCTTTGATGGGTAAGGAGCTTTTAGTTGGGTACAAGAGCAGGAATGGTTGACATTGATGCTGTCTTTAGAATGAAGAGCTACCCATATATATGGTCACTATGAGTAAATTCTTGACAATCAGTTACTTCTGATGAAGAGAGAACATGGAATTCCTGTGTATTTCTGGGTTTCTGTATTCCATAAGCCAGGTGGGTGTGGCATCTGCCATCCACACTCCATCTGAAGTAGGTCTGTGTCTTCCCACTCCTGTAGCTGGCACAGGGTAGCTCATTTATACATATGACAGATGCAAAATGTGGAACTAAAGGGATGTATGCCCCTGCAAATGGTATGGTGCTTAATCCCTTGGAAAGCAATGTGATTCAAGATTTCACAGGGACTTTAGGTGATTTTGTTTCCCAGGAAAACCTAACATAAAGTATGCAGCTGTAGACTCCTGGGACTGGCACCAATAGACACACATTTAAAAAAAAAAGGACTCCCCCCCTCACCAAAGAACAGACTGAAATATCACCTTTTTCCCCCCACAATAATCTTTCTTTGTTTTCTAAAGGAAGAGGAAGCAAAACACACAATTGAGGGATGTGTGATTGTAGCATCTACCAGAAAAGCTCTCCAAGCAGCATTGAACAGCCAAGTTTCTGCCAGGGGTCTCACTGATTCCTGTGTGAAACATTTGGCTTGTTAATTCCAACCACTGCCATCTTTGGTAACTGTGTAAGTGGACATGCTGAAACCACTTGTTCTGCAGAGGGAGAGTTGTCCCTCTTTGCCTGGACAGTTTCTGCTCCTTCTTCCTGACTCAGCTCAAATGTTATGACTTTGAGAAAGCTTCTCTACTCCAGTCCTCTCCCATCAGGCTCCACCCAGGGCCCCTCACTTGAGCATCCTTTAAAGCACTCTTCTCTGCCTGTTAATTGCTGGTGGACTTGTCTGTAAACCATGACCTTCTTGAGTGTGCAGAACCTGATCAGTCATCTCTGAACCCCAACTCTAAGAACAGCAGACTCTTAAGCAAGGCTTGCTTGAGGGAGAGTGAATGGATGGCACAAATGTGTGGGCTCTGTTACGTTTTTCACCTACATTTTGTTTGCCAGCAGCTGCATGGGGTGCTGCAAAAGGACCACTTTGTTTTGAGGTATCAGAGCTGCTCTCCCTCCCTCCCATGCAGACTCAGATGGACTCAGATGTACATTCTGGGGATATTATTCACCCCTATTCCTCATTCAGAAGGATACATACCTCACTGGGCCACAAAACTGAGAACCAAATTCTCTGTGCATTTAAATAAACTCCCACCTTTTAACTCCATGACAGTCTGAGAAAATTTCACCGCACAGACAGGCAGTGCACAGCCGGTGCGGACAGGTCCCTTTCTCCTCTCTTTGAAGAAAATACTGTGAGAAACTGTGACAGCCCTTGGCTCCCCTGCTATAAACAGACTCAATATATCAAAGATTTGACACAAACCTTCAATAGCAAAGGTCTGACACACAAGGGCATAACTTTGCATGCAAATTATCCCATTGCTGCTGTTTCACTGTCCTGGAGAAATTCCTGTTTTGCTTTGGGAATGGAGGTTTGTGACATGGAGATGTGGATGCCCGTGAAAATGTCTGCTGCATCCCTGAGACAAATGATGGAGCCAGTGGGGGCTCCATCCAAGAAACTGAATGCATGGCGCTGTTATTACTATTAACATTAGCAGCACTGTGCTTAGTCTGTTTGCATATTGATAGGCCAAAAAAAAAAAAAAAAGTAATATTTAACTACATGATCATTAAGAGAAATGTTATGAATTTTCAGTTTTGCATTTTAGGAAGATGGTAGAAGGGTTACAGAAATTATAGCTATTCTAAAGGGATTTTCCTGCAAGGGCAGACATACACAAGAGCTGTGAATGTATTGAGGCTTTAATCAAAAAATGGCGGTTGTATTTTGATTTGAAAGTCTTGAGTCTTCCCCATCCTAGGATTTTTGGATAGTCTTTTGTTGACGAGTATGCATCTATCAGCAAATCCAACTGGATTTTATATTATAGAATTAACCTTTCATAAAGGGCAATGCCTTGTTAGCCAATTGGCGATGTAGTTGTGCAGTGAGATGATGTATGAGAGTGTATTTTGAAAACCGCAAAGTGCCGTGTGTGGGAATGATGACAACGATGATGATGACGAGCAGGATGATTTATCAGCGGGAATTCTGACCAGAGATGTTTTTCCCCCGTTGGTCCTGTAGGGAAATGAAGGTCTCTAGTCACATAAATCACAGAAAATCAGCCCACTGGGCCCCGGCAAAGGAGACACAGGTGTGGAATTCCAAAAGTAGTTCAAAGTCAGAAGCAGCTCCAGGGGATTGAATGCTGAGAGCAGGCAAGGAGAGGCCGCTCCTGTGGCTCTGCAGCAATGGGATAATTTGCATGCGAAGTTATTTCCTGTGTGTCAGACTTTTCGGAGGGACCACGGCAGGGCACTAAGGCAGAAGAAAAGCTTGGTTTGCTATATGTCACTTTGATTGTACAGACACATCTCCCTGCTCTTGTACACTGTACTCACACGCAGTCCTTGTACACACACCTTCATGTTACAGATGTTCCCATGTGCCCACACACCCCTGCGCCTACCACCCTTACATAGTCCTCTTTAGCTCACACACATCACCCACACACTCCTATGCATATTCTCTTTCTCATCTCTCTCCATGTCCATATCTTAACATCCCTTATTCTTGCACCCCCAATATTCTTCATAAATACATGCCCCCACATTTATAGACACTCCACATGCTCCACTTTTAGGCACTAGTACGTGTACCTCACCCTGCACACATGCTACAAATGCACAGACTCGTGTGGACACTCTCATCATGTAGTCATTCACATCAGCTGATGGTCAATGCTAAGGGGACAAACTATGTCTATTTATTACACTTAATCTGCCATTCTCTTCTCCTGCTTCCCTGGTCCTCTCCCCTGGTCCCTTCCCCGATCGTTATTGAAGAATAGCTCTTTTTCAGTTTTCATATACATCACTTGCTTTGCCAAGAATACAAATATATGACCTCAATTACTGTCTATCTACTTTTTGAAGAACTCAAGGGTTTCTTATGATATACTTGGGGATATTTTTATATTTATTCAGCTTCTCTCATTACCAGATCATCCAGCCATCCTAGAGTCTTCAAACCCCTAGAATTGGGATTAATTCCTTTGAGTGCTCAGAGGACTGAATGACCATTCCAAGTGGTCATCACTATCCTAGAGTCTTCAAGTCCCTTGAGATGGGATTAATTTCACAACTTCCAGCCAACTGCCTCCCTAGGAGGGCACTCATTAGGCTCCATAAAGAAAGATTGCTGCCCTTGGCAGAGGGACACTTTGGGGACATTAGGTTGGGCTTCAATGGTCTCCTGCTTTCTGCAGGAGCAATAATGAGAACAAGGCTTAACTCCATGCCTGTTATCAGCCACTTCTGACACTTTCTGTTCCCCCACCTTCCTTTCCTGTGTGTGCAGTGCTTAAGGAAAGGGCAATGCTACTCAGGAGAACTTCCAAGTCAACAACTTGCCTTAAATTTTAGTGGCATTCATGGCTAAACACTATTCCAAGAAAATACTCATTTCAATAACTTCTTCACAAAGAAGAGTGCTAGGGGATGTTGAGCCCAGACCACATTTTACAAAAGGAATCTGAGAAAGCAAAGAAATGAAAGGCGAAAAAGTCTTTTCAGCATTTTCAAGACTCTAATATTGAGTACTGGTAGTAAACAGAAAAAAAAAAAAGAGTAAGATTGAAATACTTGGGATACATAATGAAAGCTTTTGAGCCAGGATGAAATTCCAGCTATTTTCCAGATTTTGTAGACAGCCACAGGAACATTGTTGAGGCCATTTTTATTTTGGTTCTCCTCAAATGGCCTCTAATCTCATCATTCACTGATTTGTAGATTTCTTAAGCTGTGAAAATGATTTCTTCTCCTTGATCTGACATAAGAATGACATTCATAAAAGAGCAGGAAAGTGATATATAGTTCTTTTTGTAAGTTATACCACAAAGTGCCTGAGAACTCACTCTTAATAAATACTCTTTGATGAGGAAGACTCTAATGATACGATTGTGACATATAGGTTTTTAAGACCCTAACGTAAGAGGTTACTTTTGTTTTTATGAATAAATCATTTTAATTGATTTTTATCTTCTTTCTAAAACCTTAATGCCTTTAACTATTTGTAATATTTTTAACTTTCCAGGCAAAGAGTCTTTTTTTGGGTGACCCATGCATAATCATAATTATCTTAATGGAAGAGGGAAAAGAGTTAGGTTGTGGAATCAGAGAGCCGTAGATGTGGACCTTCGTAATTGATGTTTAGTTACTTAACTAACTTGAATTTCTGTTTTCTCAGTTGTGAGATCAGGATAACAATACCTCTCTAATAGGATTGTTTTGAGGATTAAAAATGAGAGCTTATTTTAAACGGGTCTTGCATGCTGCCTGGCATGGAGTCAGCATTAAAATGTTTATTTTCTTCTCCTTTTCTTACATTGAAGTGCTTGTAATAACTATCACTGCCAATTTATTCTTTGACATAACATTTTGAGAATATCAGAGGCAATCAGATGAACAATTAATTTATCACCTTATTTATTCAATAAATATTTAATTTTAGATATGATAAATGGAATGAGCTAAAGTAAAACATAATTACTGCTATAGTGATTATTCTAGTCCTGGGACTTAAGTGCCTTTGACTCTGAGTCAACTGATTCAAACCTACAGAGGGAAAAAATTAACATACTCTTCTGTTGTTCAGTTGATTGATGTATTTTATTTCTGTCTTTGGTGAACCTATATGCATGAACATATTTTGAAAATACATTGCACGCATGATGCAAATTGCCAATCGCAATAGGAATGGTTTGTTGGCTTATCTTTGAAATGACATTGATAAGAGGTAGAGTGAGGATACATCTTGGGTATTTTGTATGTTGTTTATATCTACTGACTTGATGTAATTTTCTTCTGATGGTCAATAGTGGAGATGATGTAATCACTAATAAAACCTTCCTTTACCCTCTGAAGTGTTCCAGGAGATGATAAATGTGTTTGGATGGTAAATACCATAGTCCCCTTAGTAATATGTTTTGTGGCTCCTTCTGAAAGATTCTGGGAAGTAGTTGCCTTGACCATTTCCCGTGCCAGATCTGAGATTCCACTGTGAAGGTGTCCGAATGACTAGAGGCCAGGCTATCCAAGGGGTTGCTACAATGAATGGAAGCACACAAGGCCACTGAGGCTGGCAGGGTCAGAGAATGGATGCCCGCCGATTTTTGCATGATGCACTAATGTTAATGTTTCTATGGCAAACTAGTTAAACATCAGCTTTAGGAAGAATGTCTTCCCATTTCCAGTCTGTAGTAAACACGAAATTGTGCAAAAACAGATGAAATGATGCTTTGAGTAATCATTAATAAAACTGATTTGAGAAATAAACCCATTTTTCTCTCCTGTTTGACTGCCTCTTGTGTAAAATCGCTGTGTAATCATCTTAAACCAGGATGGACTGGAGGGGCTGGGAGACAGAAATTTCTGAGTGTTATGTTTCTGTCGTCCACAGCTGCTCATCAATAAGGAAGAAGCAAATGTGCCAACAAGCCCTTTCTCATGACCATGCTGAGCATTCAGGCATAACTTGGACAACAGTCTTTCCAAGGGTTTGTGAGCACTTGTGCAATGAATTTGGCTCAGCGATTCGCCTAGATCAAAAAAGTCCAGAGGCAAATTTTTGGCAGAAGCATGTTGTTACCCTGAGTAAGTTACCTCTGGACTCCAGCTCGTTTCCAACTGAGTGTTTATCATTTAGATTCTTAGTGGTCTTAACGCCTGTTGAATTTGCCATGTTGATAAATAAGTCAATCAGTTTTAATACAGTCTAAACAACAAGAGATTTGAGGGAGAGAAAGTGTGCTTGATTGGAGTCTGGTGACATTTATTTTCTACTTCTCTTTGTAACCTTACAAGAGCCACCTCACCTCCTTATTCCTCACTTTTATCACCCATAGATGGACTCCGCTGGCTCACAGAAGTGCTGTGATCTACAGTACCCCAGGTTCTGTGTGTCCCTGCATGCCTGTCTTCCTGGACTCTGTTTCCCTCCACTCTTCCCACAAAATTAAAAATATTTTGAGAGGTAGCACAAAAGTCAGGTTTTCCTAGAAAAAAATCTTTATATTTTCCTCCAGGTTCCAGGTTCTTTGCCAGAAGTGATGTCTGATCTCTACTCTTTCATGACATTTTTTTTTTTTTTTTTTGAGACAGAGTCTTACTATGTCACCCTCGGTAGAGTGCTGTGGTGTCACAGCTCACAGCAACCTCCAACTCTTGGGGTTTAAGAGATTCTCTTGCCTCAGCCTCCCAAGTAGCTGGGATTACAGGCGCCCACTACGATGCCCGGCTATTTTTTTGTTGCAGTTGTCATTGTTGTTTACCAGGCCCGGGCTGGGTTCGAACCTGCCAGCCTTGGTGTATGTGTCCGGCACTGTAACCACTGTGCTACGAGCGCTAAGCTTCTTTCATGACATTTTATTATCATTCTCAAGGGTAGGTTAGGAATGGGCTGGCTGTGTTGCAGCTTGAGTTACCCAGTGCGAGTGTTCCTGGTTGCCCTGTCCATTTTTAGAGTCAGGTTATAAACATTCTTCTGTTTAATTAACTTCTCTTGCTTTGGGAATTTTTTTTCTCTTTCCTTAATTTCTTCTGTCTTCAACTTTCTTCCCCAGTCCTCAAGCCCAGTACAGTCAGCATGGTGGTTCCTAATTCCTTAATTTTTCTCTTGGACCCATCCATCTGTGCCCTCCTGCTACTGGCTGGTTTGTTCAGGACGTTCTGATTGCTCATGGCTAGTGCAGTTTTCTTTGAAGAGGTTTTTTCAGGCCTCCTGCTAACAATTATCTATAATGCATCTGTAGTAATTTTTAAAAAGATTTTTCTTAAATCTGATCAGCTTGTCCCTGGTTAAAATCTACCAGGACCGCTGTGCTTAGATGGGCCCCACACCTGGCTTACTGCTTTGTGGTCATTGTTTTGCACAAATTATGCAGCCAGATCTATCTTTGACGTATGATCCAAGTCCCATAGAGAGCCTTTGTTACCCATGTGACCACCTCTCCATGTGCCCTAATCACAGTTCTCTGACCCTGAACCTGGGCTGTCCTGTTTCTTACCATGCATCCTTCCCCCACGCAAGCCTTTTTGTCCAGTTGCTGTCATTTACGCAATAACAACTTGTCCCATGCCACGTGTTTTCTAGAAATTGTCACTGGGTAGTGGTGATACAGAGATGAGGGCAGAAACCCGATCTCATGAAAAAAGAAAACCCAACCATTATACACAGATAACTGCAATACAGCGTGGGAAGTGCAATAAAGTGCAATAAAAGAGAGAGAAATAACTGATAAGCCAGTTACACAAACATTCACATACGTGTGGCTTCCATTTATCTGATTTTGGTCAAAATAGAATTGTATTTCATATGTTATCCCCAACTTGTATCCATCTTTTGTCACTTTTTAAAAACATATTTGTGTAGGTATTCTTCAATTATTTGCTTTTTAAAAAATGGCAGAGTGAACATCCTCCTTCGTTTCGTCCTTTCTCCCTCAAACATTCCTTGTGTAATTATCTCCCACATCAATGATTAGTACAGAGTTTGGGATTATTTTAAGAAACCCTTTTAATCATTTCTTTGTTTATATCATTAGATTAGCCAGTTTAAAGTTCGCGTTCATTCAGCTGTTTTAGAAAAGACTATCTTGAATAGTTTTCCAACGAGATTTTTTTGCTTATGAAAGTTAAGCATTCAGTTCCAGCCTTGCATTGGTTCTTTCAGTTAGGCGAACTAGCACATTATTTGGCATTTTTGTTGTAAAAGCTGGCTTTCCTTTACAATTTCGTTCTTAAAACATCTGTTTAGGGAGGGAGGATGTAAATCATAAAGTAATTTAATAAATAAGGTTCAGATGAAAACTCTGCCAGCTCAGCCTGATTTTAGAGCCACGTTACAAATATTCTGTTTAATTAATTTCACTTGCACTTGGCTTCCTTTCTTCTGTCCTTACTTTCCTCTGCCTGGGGGGAATCCAGTTTTTCCTAATGTTCTCCTTCCTTCCTCCGGGAAGCACAGGTCCTAGTTGATTTCATAGGTCTCTTTGTGTGCTCACCAAGATATGCTGGCAAAAGAGCCACCTGTCCTTTTCTTTCTTCCCTGGCCAGGGTGTTAGCTGGCAAATTTTCCTATAGATGTGCAAAGGATGGCAGTTTTAATTTAATTTAAAGTTGAGGAATGAAAGGCCTTATTTTTCCCAGTCTGAGTTATCTTGAGTAAAACCTAATTTTGACCGGGAGCCTGGGGATGGAGCAGGGAGCGGGATTAATTAGAAAACAGAATCTCTTTGGGCTTGAAAACAAAGCCCAGAGACATTCTGGAATCTTATCTCTTCATTGCTTCAGCCTCTTCTCTCTGTATATTTAAGGCCTTTATTCCTTAACACCCTGCACGAGGCAGCGGATATGTGGGAAACCACAGATTCCTCCACGGATTTTTTTGGGCCTCCTCTCTAACTTCACTTCTCAAAGAAGCTGTCTGGAAAGAATCAAGCAAATCAGTAAGAAAAGAACAAACAATTCTATTTAAAAATGGGCAAGAGACATGAACGGAAAGTTTGCTTATAAGGACAGATGAATGGCCAACAAACACATACAAAAATGTCCATTGTCCCTAATTATCAGAGAAATACAAATCAAAACCACTTTGAGATCGGCCTAACCCCAGTGAAAATGGCCCACATTGCAAGGTCCCAAAGCGATGGATGCTGGCAGTGCAGAGAGGGGAGCACTCATCCACTGTTGGTGGGACTGAAACCTAGTACAGCCTCTATGGAAAGTCCTCCGAGAACTAAAAGCAGACCTTCCATTTGATCCTGCAATCCCATTACTAGTTATCTACCCAGAAGAAAAAAACCCAGTCTTTTTACCATAAGGTCATTTGCACTCAAATGTTGATAATACACAATTTGCATTTGCAAAGATGTGGAAACAACCTAGGTGCCCTTTAACACATGAATGGATTAATAAACTGTGGTGTATGTATACCGTGGAATACTACTCAGCCATAAAAAGATGGAGATTTTGTGTCTTTTCTAATAATCCAGACGGATTTGGAGAATATTCTCCTAAGTGAAGTATCACAAGTATGAAAAAACAAGCATCACATGTGACTAAACTGGAAACTAGTAGATGGACAGCTACATGCTCACGTAAGAGAAAAACTCAATTACACTCAGGTCTTTGGGAAAAAGGGTTCAGTAAGTTCCCACTCAACAGGTATGTTGCATGAGTATATGGCATATTCCTGGATAAAAGACTCAACTGTAATTCAGACTCCAACCTTTCAGATGAAAACTATGCAACCTAATCCTTTGATATTAATCTGAAATTATAAAAGAAAAAGCTGTCCAGGACCATTCAGGCAAGACAGACACCCAATGCTATATTCTCTCCAAGTACCCAACACTGTCCCTTTGTTGCACTGCCACAAACTGTTATTGCTGGTTTATTGGAGAGAGCACCTGCTTAATGTCTGTCTTCCTGTTGGGGTTCATAGTTGTTGCAGACAGGACCTACCACAGAGACCAGAACATGTAAGGTCTCAGTAGACTGAACTGGGCTGGCAGGTGTCCAAGGAAGTGAGTAAGGTGGCGTAGGAATAAAGGAGAGTCAAGGCCATCATAGGTAATATTTTGCATTTTTCATACTCAACATACACATCCGCCCATCCACACACACCTGTTTGCTGCACTGGCTGGACTAGACTGATATAGGAGGCGGAAATTTGCAGCATCCCCTGTTGGTTCTGATGTCTTTGCTCAGAGCCAGTTCAGTATTGCAGTTGAACAGGGCGTAGTCATTCCCAGCTGCATTTCGCCCTTGCACACAGCCCTGCCTTCCTCTGGGGCAATGAGGTCATCATCAGTCTGAGTGTGCTAGTGTGGTCCCCAGAGTCAACAGGAAGTGGCAAATCCTCTCTGAATGAGTTCCCTGAACTGGGAGGATATCCTGAGCATGCTATAACGTGAAAAAAGCACATATTTACCTAGGGGCATGAAAGCCCTCTGTTGGCCATGCAGCGCTTGTTAATCTGGAACTCTCTTTAAGCCTGACTCAGTAGGTGGTAAGTAAAGAAATGAATTTATCCTCTCCACTCCTATAGCAACTCATGCTGGCTGTGCACATGCCTCGACCTGGAAGCTGTTTTTTTGTTGTTTTTTTTTCATGTTTTTCCAAAAGGTATGTTTCTATGGATACATTTATCTCTGTCTAGCAAAGAATCCTTTGCCTTTGATGGCATAGGCAGTCACAACCCAATTAGCTCTGTTCCTTATTTAGAAGACCTGAGCCTGAAAGGCCTGGCTTAGAAAATGTCCACCTCCAAGCTCTCCTGTGTCAACAGGAGAGCCTCAGGGTGCAGTTCCCGGTAGAGCACCCGACATAGCAAATGCCCGCAGACCCAGAAGATAAAACTTGGTCCCTCAAATATGCCCTGGCCACGGAAGACATGCCAATCAGCAGGCTACCAGAGAGACCTTTCTCTGACCTTGATAGAAACCCAACATAGATATTTCAAAAGGCTTTTCCAATGTCTGTCTACAAGTTCCTGTCCTGCTGCGTTAGTCTGGGGGAGCTCAGTAACCGTGGCAGGGATTGTCTCCTGGAAATCTGCCTTCTCTAGGGCTGGCCTGGGATACTCAGGGATATTTAATTTATTTAGTCAGAGGAAATAGAAAATTCTAGGAGATGAAGCATATTATTTTTGGTTTTAATAGTTTTGTGGAATAAAGTAATTTCTACATGTAATTTTATTTCACTGAATTTCTGTACCCTTTCAAATTGCTACAGTTCTTTACACTGAAGCCCAGAAAGAAACCCATCCCTTCATGGGAATTTAGTACATAAGAATATCTTGTTGCCTTAGAAGGAAAAAATAATAGATTAATATCAATATTGTGGGCCAATTAATAATCTATCTGAAAAAGTTGTTAGATTCTCACTCCATGCATAAAAGTAATCTAGATACATGTCAATGTATTCTTAAAAAAAAAAAAAAAAAACCATGCAAATGGTAACAGGAGATTTTTGCCTTAAATAATGTTGAGCAGGAAAGTTTTCCGTAAGAAAAGTTAAAATAATCACATCTCATAAAGAAAAACATAAAAAGATTTTATTACACAAAAGCTCAAAACATTTGTTATGACTAAGAGCAAAAATAAAACACAAGCAAATGGCTAGAATATTTTTTATCAGTAACAAAAAGCAGAAATGGTTAAAATTTAGAATAGAGCATCTCTACAGATGAATAAGAAAAAGATGAACAACTGAATGTAGGAATGGACGAACACTGAGCAGACCACTCATTGAAGACAAAGACAAATGGCCAAGAAATAGCTGGGAAGTGTTCAACCCTGCTAACAAACAAGTGCAACTTAAAGACTGGCTTGCTAATTGCTTATTATATTATTTATATTATAGTAAATATTTTAAAACAATGCTCAGTACTGGTAAAAGTGGGGAAAGTGGACACCTCGTCCTACTTGTGGAAATCTAAATTAGTACACCCTATTGGAATAGAAAAAAAGACATCATCTATTCAAAAAAAGAATCTAAATTAGCACAACCTATTTGGACAAAAAAGGACATCATCTATTTGGTTTTTAGATGCACTTGACTTTTTTAATCCAGCAATTCTACTTGCAATAATTTATCTGATAGAAATATTTGCACATCTAAGAACAGATATATGTATAAGACTATTCATTGTTGTGAAAATTTTAGTACTAAAACCCAGATGTAATAAAATCAGGGTACCTATAGAAATGGCAGAAGGAGGTCCTCTGCTCACTGAAGTTCACTTTCTCATCTTAATTTCTTAGGTGCTCATGAAAAAATAATGGCTGCATGAAAATATAGAGTTGATAGGCATTCTGAGGCATAATAGCTATAAGATTTGAAATATAATCAAATATATTTTTCAGTTCTGGATGTAACAGCTCTAAACTGGTTCCGGGTTAAAGTAAGGACTATCACTAATGAGGCAGGGCTTAATGAATAAGTCAAGAACAAGCAGGGGCTCCTCCAGAGAAGTGCAGGGTATCCTCCCTACCAAGAGATCAGCCTGAGTGGAAAGGACTGAGAGTCGGTAACAAATCATGTTTTAAACTTAAATTTGACCTAGTAGTTAGAACCAACTACTCAGAATAAAAAGAGATCACTTTCAACTGCAAAGGACTGAATTGTTTTCCTTTGTTAAGTATGTAGTTTTTGTTTTTGTTTTGATGTTGCTCTCAGCAACTGGGGATGCAGGGCTCATCAAGTTCAGTTTTAGCAAAATAAAGTTACATTTCAGCATGCTCAGCGTCCCCCATCTTGGGTGACAGCAAGGGCAGGGAGAACACCTCGGCAATGGCCCCTTCAGTGTTTCTTACCCACACAACATGCTGGGTCACCATGACATTCAGTCTTTTCACTTCCTCAGCCAGGCTGACTGGGGGCAATGAGGTCACTGGTGGCAGCAGGCAGAGTCAAGAGGGCACACAGCCAGAGGAAGAAGGGGCAGTTCTGCAGCTGGCCACATGCAATCTTAATGTAATAGTTTTATAAGAACAGATTCTTTCCCTTATGGCCTCATCCTTTGTGTGGCGTATTTTCCAGACTCTTTCAGATAGACCACTAGCCTTATGACAGATGTCTCTGCTCTTCAGTGCTGGAAGTTCCTGCCTTTTATTATATTACCATCTGAGGGTGGAGGGAATAATGTCTGGGGCTCTGAAAAACCTTACGGCTACTTGGTCAAAATCCCCTTGTGCTCTAGGTGCCCCTGCCCCCACCGGTAGCTGAAATGATGCAAAGTATTTCACACTTTGGCAGCATGGCCTGGACATCTGCCTACATTTTATTTCTTACAAGATACCTTGATAAATTTCCTCTCTTTTTCAACAGATGCCCCTTCTGAGCAATCCTGCCAGCTCAATACTGTGTATTTTAGTGCTATTGCCACTAAAATTGTTGACTCTCTCACATTCAGAAGAAGGGGAGATACCTCATTTAGCTGATTGGGGGGGGGGGGGGGCAACAAGGATCTTTCTTCCCCCGACCTCCCCATCTCTTCCTCTGGGATTCTAAAAGCTTTAGGAGTGAGATGCTCTGAGGATGGGCCTGAAAACAAGCACATGGACACATGACAAGGTGATTTACAGGATTATGGGATCATAAGAATCCATGCTGGAAAGGACCTTGCAGACTACTTGGTCTATCTCCCACATTTTCTTTTGAATAAATTGAAAAACTTAAGTGACCTTCCCAATATCGTAGAGCTAGACTTGAAATTCAAGTGAAATCAACAGAACTCACTTTCAGCAAGATCAAATAAGACATAGGTAGCAATCTGTGAAATCCACAATAAAATAAACCTCTGAGCTGACATTTGAAATAAAGGCAAAGCACTGGGGTTCTTTGCACACTATTATTTATGCAAAATAATGCAATTAATTCAGGAAAAATAATAGTAGCATTTCAATTTTATAAGCTGATTAATGGTTACTCAAGCATTTTGGTGTAAATCCTCATTTCATATTCATGACAACTTTGTGAAGTCTGAATCGTTATTCTGATTTTGAAGTTTAATTATTCTAGGTGCAGAGAGGTTAACCAGCTTTCCCATTAACTTAGAGCCGGTAAATGTTAAAACAAGGACTCATATATGAATCACATCACTTTGAGGGCAGCCCCAACCAGAGCCCAGATAGTAAAGGTACTTCCAGTTCATATCAAAGATGCATCACCTGATGTTTCCAGAAGCATCGAGTCACCAATCACCTTAGTGCTTTGGTGAGGCTCATTTCAGGCTCCGCCAGTTCTCATTATTGGTGTGATCTCAGTTATTAAGGGCACAAGAGAGTTATCCTGACACAGCATGATTCCTTCAGCAGTTATATGTGAAGTGTCTAAAATGATAAAAGAGGCCAAGAATGAAGTCATATTGTGTTAGTGCTGTCTTAAAAAATACCCCCTCTTCCTAGCATTCTGATTGATCATAATTAAATTAGTTTTCAATTTTTTTTTAAATTCCATGACAATTATAGAATTGACTATGCATTTGAGAATGGAAAGTATAAATAAAAACAAAAGTTATTCTCTCATTATAGGCAACTCACAAGGTTTCAGGGGATGTATTTGAGGCGCCTTACGCAGCACTGAGGAGCAGCTGACTTTCCCCCCCTTGCTCCTCCTCTTGGGATATTTCTATAATCTCTTTTCTCATGCTAGAACTGATTCGATTTCACATGCCTTTTTGCTCATGATGTTTGCGGGATAAGGCCAACCATGTACGCCAGAGACAGAAAGAAACATGCTTTGTTTGCTGGAATTGTATAGGTTGTTCCTTGCAAATGTTAGATTCCTATAAAATTGGAAACTTTAGGGTGATTTGCTGTGGTTTATGGTTTTATGGACTCAAAACCAGAAGAGTTCCTGGAAGTCATCCAAAGGCGTTACAGTGGATAAAATGAAGACTGTAAGGGATGAACTGAGATAGCCTGCACTTTCCTGGCAATTTCCTTGAG
Source organism: Loris lydekkerianus (assembly GCA_963574355.1). NCBI lineage: Eukaryota > Metazoa > Chordata > Mammalia > Primates > Lorisidae > Loris > Loris lydekkerianus. Next base: position 3,039 of record CAUYPK010021079.1, on the reverse strand, counting down.
AAATAATAATACGTAGTGGCAGAAGAGTGGCTAAAATACATTGATCTAGTTTCCAATCATGTAGCCTCCCCCCACTGGACCTCACTGCTTCTAGGTGCAAATTTTAGTTTGTCCTCTGTTCCTGACACTCTGTGGTATCTGGTACAAGTTCATCTTTCTCTGCCTAGGGATCTGATACAAGATGTCTTTTTATTAAAGTATCACTGAAGATAAATTTTCTTTCAATGTCATACTTCTTTACACTTATTTTAAAATGGAACTTTTCTACTTTAGCTCCTCTTGCAAACAGTTGATGTTTACAGGGAGAGGGTTGGTAATCCCTCCCTAAAATTAATTACTCACTGAAGCGGTTTCCCCACTTACGGAACACATCTGACGTGACGTCACAGTCTCAGTATTTTCTGGCCCCTTTCTTTATTGCCCTGGGTCCACACACCTCATGATAGAATATTGGTTGCATCTTCTCACTGCTGCCTGTCTCTGCGCGAGGCAGATGAACTGGATTGCTTTGCCGTCTCATCCTTCGTTTGTGAATCACAGCAAACAAACATTACGCGCTGGCCCTGGTAGGCTTACAGTAAACAGATGATATGGATCATCATGTGTAGAGAAGTTCCCAATTCTGTGTGATAGGTACTATCATTAGTTCCATTAAATAGATGAAGAAACTGAGGCTGACGGTAGTTGAGTGGATTTCCCCAGGTCTCCCCAGCTGTGCACGGGAACTAGGGTTTGAACAAGCCCATTTTACTCACTGTCCTATTCTGCCTGTGATGTAAGGTCAGGGAATCCCAGTAAGTGAGAGATGCCTTGTCATCTGAGCTTACTTCATGCTGCTTAAAACCCTTCTCCAACATTCCCTCCACTCAGCCATTCATTCTGTGAACATTGGTTTTAACTTATGCTTTTCTATCTTTACCTGTTAGAAGAGCCATCTTTACATGAAGGCCTAACCGGCTTCCTCTTGGTCCTTTATAAACATTGTTCCTGCCATCTGGGGTTGCAGAGAAGACTCTAACTCAGCGTCCTCAAACTTTTTAAACAGGGGGCCAATTCACTGCCCCTCAGACCGTTGTAGGGCCGGACTATAGTTAAAAAAAAAAAAAAAAAATTATGAGCAAATTCCTATGCACATTGCACACATCTTATTTTGAAGTAAAAAAACAAAACAGGAACAAATACAATCACACCGCTTCATGTGGCCCGTGGGTCGCAGTTTGAGGACACCTGCTAACTTGTTCTTCCATAGCATAGACTTCAAGAACTCTGAGACTTACTTTGTGCTGAACTGACTCCCAGTTAGTACATGCAGCCTTTGTGTGCTCCTTCATAAACCTGAACGCTGGTATTCTACACCCTTTTTGTAGCCTTGTCATGACACCACCCAGTTGGGTTTGGACCCTTCCAAAAGCTATCTATGCCTCCTTCATCATAGCACACAGCTCATTGTAGTTCAAGAACTGGCTCAGGGAGGTCAAAATCATTGGTTTTACAGGGAAAGGAATGGAATAAGGCACCGCTCGTCTGCACAGGTGTCGTCTGCAGCTTTTCTTTATCTCTCATCTGTCGCACCTGTTGCACCGCCCCAGGCCTCTCCTGGCCCCCAGGTGTGGTCCTTGCTACAGGCTGCTTGTTACCATGGCAGCTGGGTTACTTAGTGTGCAGATAGTCTCTCATCCTAGTGTTTTCTTCTTGATAATGGCAGGGGGGTGGTTTTACAGAGATATTCAAAGGAGTAGTTTCCTTCTGTCCTCTGTTCCAGCCTTCCCTCTCTCCTTCCTCCTTCCTCTCCTTCTTCCTAGGGTGGAGATAAAAAGCAAAAAACATACAAAAATATCCCTAGGCAATTACATGTAATACTCTGTGTTATTTCTTTATTTACATTCATTGTTTTGCACCTGAAGAAGAAAAGTATTAAACAACAGTATGTCTGCAAGTCTCTCTCTTTCTCTTTTCTTTTCTTTCTTTTTTTTTTCTTTTATTAAATCATAGCTGTGTACATTGATATGATCATGGGGCATCATGACCATTTGACACATTTTCATCACACTGGTTAACACAGCCTTCCTGGCATTTTCTTAGTTATTGTGCTAAGACATTTACATTCCACATTTACTAAGTTTCTCATATACCTTTGTAAGATGCACCGCATGTATAATCCTACCAATCCCCCTCCCTCTACCCACCTCCCTCCTCCCTCCCCTCCCTCTCCCCCTTCCCCCTATTCTTAGGTTGTAACTGGCTTATAGCTTTCATGTGAAAGCCCTAAATTAGTTTTATGGTAGGGCTGAGTACATTGGGTACTTTTTCTTCCATTCTTGAGATACTTTACTAAGAAGAAAATAAACATGTAAACATGAAAGAGGTAAAGTCTCCATCTTTCTTTTAGGCTGCATAATATTCCATGGTGTACATATACCACAATTTATTAATCCATTCGTGGATCCATGGGCACTTGGGCTTTTTCCTTGACTTAGAAATTATGAATAGGGCTGCAATAAACATTCTGGTACAAATACCTTTGTTATGATGTGATTTTTGGTCTTCTGGGTATATGCCCAGTAGAAGAATTACAGGATTGAATGGCAGATCTGTTTTTAGATCTCTGAGTGTTCTCCATATCTCTTTTCAAAAGGAATGCATTAATTTGCATTCCCACCAGCAGTGCAGAAGTGTTCCCTTTTCTCCACAACCTCGCCAACATCTCTGGTCTTGGGATTTTGTGATATAGGCTAGTCTCACTGGAGTTAGATGATATCTCAAAGTAGTTTTGATTTGCATTTCTCTGATGATTAAAGATGATGAGCATTTTTTCATATGTCTGAAGGCCGTGCGCTTGTCTTCTTCAGAGAAGTTTCTATTCAAATCCCTTGCCCAGCCTGCGATGGGATCCCTTGTTTTTTCTTGCTAATGCGTTTGAGTTCTCTGTGGATTCTGGTTATTAAACCTTTGTCAGAGATATAACCTGCAAATATCTTCTCCCATTCTGAGGGCTGTTTGCTTGCTTTACTTACTGTGTTCTTGGCTGTGCAGAAGCTC
>CAUYPK010021074.1:0-39450 GCA_963574355.1 Loris lydekkerianus | reverse complement strand
AGAGTTTTGAAACATTTTTATGACTTACTTCCACAGATTACAGCTTTTTTGCTTTCAAAAAAAAAAGAAGTACCAGAGTTCAATGATGCAGAATGGAAATGGCACCTTGCCTTTCTGACCGATGCAACAGAGCTACCCAACAGTTTCAATGTGCAACTTCAAAGAAAGGGGAAGCTCATCTGTGATATGCAATCACATGTGAAAGCATTTAAAGTAAAATTAGGCCTCCCATCAAACAAGTGAAGAAGGAAAATTTCTGCCATCTCCCCACAACTCAAAATCTGTTAGCAGAAAATCCATTGGTTGCAGTCCTAAATAAAACGTGTGGATTCACTGGAAAAGTTGCAAAAGGAGTTCCAATTTAGATTTAAAGAGCTTCATCTCCATGAACAGGACATACAGCTTTTCCGTAACCCATTTTCTATTGACATTGACAATGTGGATACCATTACCAAATGAAACTGGCTGAACTGCAGAATTGTGACTCTGAAAAACGCATTCAAGTCAGGCAGACTTTCTAATTTCTATGCATCTCTCCCCTCTGAGACATATCCTAATCTGAGGAACAATGCACTCAAAATGGCAATCATCTTTGGCAGCACTTATGTCTGTGAACAGACTTTTTCCAGAATGAAACATCTGAAATCTCCAACCAGATATAGACTAACTGATGCACACTTGCATCCCTTGTTATGACTAGCAGTGACAAATATGGAACCGGACACTGACCATCTCATTAGCCAAAAGCAGGCCTATAGTTCCCATCGAAATACTGGTAAATTTATTGATTTAACTTTTACTTGTTCTTCATTTTAAATATTGTATTTGTTCCCATTTTGTTTTTTTACTTCAAAATAAGATATGTGCAGTGTGCATAAGGAATTTGTTCATAGGTTTGTTTTTTTTTTTTAACTATAGTCCGGCCCTCCAACGGTCTGAGGGGCAGTGAACTGGCCCCGTTTAAAAAGTTTGACGACCCCCGATCTAATCAGACCTGCTTTACACATTCATCCCTAACAAAAACAATGCTATAAATCAGATGGTGGGAGTCATAATTAAAGTGTTTACTAATGGCAAATGACTAAAAAATTGGAATAAGAATGCAAAATACAAGTTTATTTGCTTAATTTTCATTAACTTCTTCACTACTCAGTTGATTTTTACTAATTTTTTATTCAATTAACCATGCCAACTCAACTCTACTTATTTAAAATTTGAACCAGGGCAGGGTAAGCTATGGGTTTGTTCGAACTAAGTTGAAAGTATGGAAAAAATCTGATAATCACAAATTTTCTATTCATTTCTATAATAAGACAACTGAACAAAACTGTTATGTAGGGTTTCTTATCTATACGTGTATAGATAAGACATGACTAAAATATTGACCTTTGAAGTTGCAAATGCACCATTAACATTTTTAGCTTAGCATCCTCTGTTTCCTAAAAATAAGCAGTCAATGTTGAGCAGAAATGCCAAGAAATCAATAAAAAGTAATTAGGAAGAGTGTTTAATGTCCTTGAAAAAAGCTTTGAAGGCAAAAAGGGAAGCTTCAGTAGCAGATGGCCAACATTCTTATGTTTTCTCCCATAGCAAAAAGAAAAGGCAATAATTTAAATTACTTTTTTAAGGGGGAAAACCCCATACAAATGTCAAGTGTCAACATGAGCCATGTTGCAGCTAATATGGTTGTTTTTCATTATAAAAATCCACAATAGAGTTGGAGGTACCGACTCCTATAGGCTGTCAGAATTACACTTCCCCATTTGTGATAACACATCAACAAAGAAGGAACCCTTATTTTAACACTAAGTTGCTTTAACCACTCCTGTCACATGTGAGAACAGAAATTGAAGGAAAGGAAATAATTAGTGTGTGACTTCAAATACCACAGAAAAAACACCCAAGATCTCATAGAGTTCTCATAATAACCTGTAAGTTCAGTATTATTTCTATGGCTTATCAGAAAGTGAACAATTTTGCAAAGAGATTAGAAGAGTTTGCCAAGGTCTTGTATATGGAAAACAGGAGAGTGAAAATTCAAACTCGGATCTCTGATCACAAAGTTCCTGTTCTGTCCAAGACACTGCTCAAATATTTGTGGAGTATTTCCAATGATGGTTCTCATTATTGCAAGGGTGGAAGGCTTCTTTCAGAATCTGGGGGAAGCTGTAATATTTTTTTTTCAAAGCACGAATAGAAAATAAGGATACCATTTTGGGGTTTCTGGAAACTCCATCTGAAACAAATTCAGGTTAAGAGCTCTCCATGTAATGTCCGACTCTAAATGACCTCTGAGTTTGTCTATAATTCAGAATATTCACTAATGTGATTCTACTAATGATAAAAGAAACAGGTATTTTCTTCATTCATTAATTTTATTTGCTTTGTTTCAGAGGCCTTCCTTAATAATCAACATTAACTATCTCAGAAGCAGACATACAAACTTTTAGGAACCCCTCCAGAATTATCACAGCTCATAAGAAGATAATGTAAATTAGGGAATGAAAAGTTAATTAGGAGTCTGATATATTAAGTATAAAGGTGATTTACACACTACAGGTGCCTGCCATAACGCTTGGCTATTTTTAAAGATGGGATCTTGCTCTTGCTCAGCTGGTCTTGAACCCATGGACTGAGGCAATCCACCTGCCTTGGCCTCCCTGAATGCTAGGATTACAGGCATGAGCCACCGCGCCCAGAGATAGTTTTTAAATAACATATTCTTTTATTATCATATGTAATCTTTAAAACATAGGAACACAGCAGCATTATTTGTAATAAAGGCCTAAAGATTGACTAAATCCGTTTTTCTCTATATACGGATTTCTTTTCATTTTTTTTCAAAACAGTCAGATAATATTAGAACAAAAGAAATTAAAAACTGGTTCCACAGTAGGATCTTGTCAACAAACTTCTAAATGACTGAAATTACATTAACTCTATGAACTAAACCGCATTTCTGTGAGGAAACAAAGATGCAATTATAAAGCTTTCTTTCTGCTGAAATCTCTATTCCATATAAATAATTTTGATTATGAGTTTTAATGACCAACTGAATCAAAGTATATAAAAACCAGTATTTGATAAAAATTATCCGATAAAAATTAAAATTCTGAAGAAAAGCACTGTTCCTTCTATATGACTTTTATCAGCAGGTCCCGGCGAGTACCACAAAGGAATTTAAAAAATCTCCTCATTTGTAATGTTTGTCATAATTAGATGCTAACTTCCTAAGCAAAAATGTCGGCCAATTTTTCCATAAAATAAATGTCATTTTATAATTCTACAATGCTGAAAAATGACATACACACACCCATAAATACCCATATACTTCTTAAACTTCTTAGTTTTCACATTTAACTTAGAAAAATGCTAACTGATAATTGTATATACAGAAGGCTTGGCCTAAGCACCATGACAGAATTATTCTATTTGAATTCCTCTGTGGCACCTCCACAGTGTCTCAGATAAAATAACAAAACTGTATATATTTTCTTTAGTTTGCCTACCCAGATACTTGTAAGTCCTATTTATTTAGCAGTAGAAAGATAAACGAGAAAAGACATAAAATATTAAAATATGTCTATGCACATAGCTGATCTTTTTATAAATATAGTTAACATTTGAAAATCCTACATGAAGTTTTCATCCAAGAGGAGCTTCACCATAATAGTCACAGACCTTGGTCTTACTACCCCGCTTATCAGCTGAGATGCATTAGACAAAGATTCAGTTTTTGTGAAACTGGAGTAGGCATCAGAACTATAGTTTGGATAATTTTTATCAGGCCAGTTTATTTCATTTTGCTCAATCATCTTTTCTCCCAAATTCCTCTGAAGCAGATTTTATGCTTTAGGACAATGGTGTTCACTCTGCTTAACTGTGGCTTAAAATTAGGTCAATCTTTTCCTGCCCCATCCACTACTCATCGCATACACATTCACATTCCTGAAAGAACCCCATTTTTCTCTTTTTTTCTCTAATTTATCCTAGGATTAAACCTTTTGTATCTAATGAGAGACTTGATACTCCAGGTTTGAATGCAGTCTCTGATTTATAAATTTCCCTGACCTTCCGGCTCCTTCCTGCTCTCGACACTTTGTGAAACGATGTGCCTGAAACCTACAGCCCCTAAAAGAGAAATGCTAGACATGGGCCCTTCAATCATCCTCTGACCTCCTGGCAGTGTATTTCACAAGAAGCGGTGAGATTCCTTCTACTTAGCAATCAATGCTACTCATTCCTTAAAAGTTTAAAGATAACCCTTCAAACACAGGGGTTAATTTCACCATCTAGGAGGATAGTCCCTTTACTAGATCAAGGTTCACCAATATCTATATACTTCTTGACATGGCCCAACTGAATGACTAACAGATTTAGCAAATAAAAATACAGGTATTTTAAATTTTCTGTAAATATTTCTATGTGATGTTGGGGACATATTTTTGCTAATAAGTTATCTAGCTAGGTGTCCTGCAACTCTAACAGTATAAGACATTGTAAAGTTTTCCTTTGCTAAGATGATATATAATCTCTCTCTCTTTCTCTCTCTCTCTTTCTCTCTCTCTCTCTCTCTCTCTCTCACACACACACACACACACACACACACACACACACACACACACGGTCATAAGAACAAACCACAGGCCTCTATTCTAATCGTGGAGCTGATTTCATCAAATTGACAACAGTATTAGAACTCTACCTCTATAGTGGTGCTCTACCTCAGGGATTTCCACTCCATCTCTATTGTGATTGGACCAAAGGGGGCAGAGGATGTTTTCAAATTTAAAACTCACTTCAAAACAAATAAAATCAATTGTCGCACATACACTCTGTTGCCCTTTTCTTTCTCCTTTGATGGTCTCAGGGTTCAGGTCCAAAGGAGATAATAACTTGGGAGTAACAGCACAGTCAATGAGGGGGTTTTCTCTAGGCCCTAAGAGGTCCAAGGACAGGTACTGAACAAATTCTTAGAGTCAGCTTTTCAACAATATTCCATGCCTGTAGTTATCACTGCAATATGGAGGTTAAAGCTTCTGGAGCCTGAAAATTAGGATGAATTTGTAATAGAAGTGGTATATCTCCAGGACCACAGAGTAGAAGATTATTCAGGAATACTATGGTTTAAAAGGAAGAAAATAGGGACACAGAGACAACTTTCAAACTACATGCTACTTACACTCCACCTAGGTTCCTTGAATTGGAGTTCAGGCAACTCCAACTAGCTTGGCCATCACATGCCTGTTCCACTCAGCCATCAGGCATGCCTCTGACTCAGCAATTATAGGAAATTGTCTTTAAACATAAGAGTAGAAAGAACACTTGTATCAAAGGCCAGGTGCAGGCCACGGCACTCCAAGGGCGACAGCTGGAGACTGTCTCAAAAAAAAAAAAAAAAAAAAAAAAAGGACACTGGCAAAATGGAACTAGTTTAGAGGGAACACCTGTCCTTGAAGAGCGCCGGTTCTCAACCTGTGGGTCATGACCCACAGGAACTGTATTAAAGGGCCACAGCATTAGGAAGGCTGAGAACCACTGGTTAACAGTCTTAAATTTACTCATATAATGAAGGCAGATGAAATTGGTCCTTGCTACAGAAGAATCTAAAGAAATGTTACTTGTCTTCAACTATATCAAGATTGAACATATGAATGTTTATATTTTCAAGGAGTTGAAACTGGATCTACTAAGTGGAAGCAACAAGAACATCAATCTTCTGCCAAATACATACAAAAAAAAATTGTAGAGCTCGTCAAAGATAACATGGGTAAGCCTTGGTGGGTTGGGCTTTCTAAAGAAAACAAACACTCGCTGACAACACATAGGAAATGTTCTTCACTGGGACTCAACTACAATGAAGTGACAGTTGGACTTCAAGCCATTCAAGATTTCTTCTAACTTTGAAGTTCTATTATTCTAAGGAGAAAATTAAATTTGATAAATCAATGATTCTCGTGGTTTGGAACTACACTTGATAATTTTCATATTTAAGCAAGATCTATTATGATTCTTATAGCTCACAAAGTATTGCACTCAAGCATCCTGACTCTAATTCATCAACTAGAATGAGGTTCACATTGGAACAAAAAATAAGAGAGTGCATCAAACAGAGATCTTTCTCAAAGTGGAAAAATACCTAACATCCTACCAAATTTCTGCCTTTTTTTTTTTTATGTCTAAAGTAAAAACGCTTCCATTTTAGCATGTCCAGTATAGTAGAAGCTAGGTAAAATATAAAGTCACTTACCATATGCTATTATCATGGCTATTCCTAAAATCTATCCTTTATTAAATGCATTTTTAATAACTCATATGTCTGCCCTAGAATATTTTTATATCCAGAATTTTATAAATATATCTAACAACAGTAACAATCCTACATTTTATTAAGTCAAAGCAATATTTCTAGTGGCCATAAAAAGCACATCTCAATGACCACAAATCTAGAATGACAGGCACTAACTGCCTCTCTGTCCCCACAGATTACTAATTTCATTGATGAGACTTTCTATAGCTTTTATTAGCCATCAGCAGATGAGTGGGAGGGGGAGGCTTGAATGCAGGAAGACCAATAAACCTTGCCTGTAAATGATGAATACGATCTTGTTAGCGTTATGGCTTGAGAAACATGACATTCTAGTGACATTTTCCAAGAAGGAAGGCTTGATCCATTAATTTTCTACAAGTAGTGAGAATGGCAAGAAAATAAAATATAAAATAATTTTGCTTGATCGCATAGAAGTGCAGTCCACACTTATGGGATTTTCTCTAAGATGGTCTGAGCTTTGGGAAACCAGGCCTTTTACTACTGATTTCAAATTGCTCCTTTTGTTTGTTTATTGTGATTTACTGTTTATTGTGTTTCTAACTTGCATATGTGAACTGCAGATTAATCTTCTGGTTAATCAAAACAAAAGTTCTTTCATTTTGTCTTCTGCAAATGATGTATCATACAACTTAGGAGACCTTAGCCTGATATCACCACTGCTCCTCAAAGGAAAATATACCAGATTACAAATAAATTCTTGACAATAAACAAGAAAAGAAAGGATCACTTTGAAGATTCAACCCTTAAATTCACTTAATGCAGCTCACCAATCTGTCACGGTTTTTATTTCATATGACCCCCTCCTTCAATACCTCCCCAGAGGGTTTTGAGAAACTGGGATAGAGAGAAAAAAATGAAGGAAACATTTTTTAGCACACCTTGTATATATCATTCCTCTGCTAAGATGTCTGGTGGGCACCTAGCAATTTGTTAAATTAACTCATTTCCTCTGAATCATTCTTTGTTACGGAAGGGCTGCAGCTCTGCTCTATGAAGGGCCATTACTTTGTAAGTGCTTGTTCAGCATGTTCCATTTCTGCTGATGGTGTCTGAAATTAATCAGCAGAACCACTCGGAGCACACGCAAAGGAGGCAGAAAGGACAGCGGTGTTGAAGACCATCCTTGCTAACACATGTTTCCCTGCAGAAACAATTGCTTTTTGAAGACTGAATGTGTTGTAATACTACTACCTCAATGAAAGCAATAGGCATTTAGTCATTAATTATCTAAAGATATCCCCAAATTAAAGAATAAGAGCACACACTTAAGAACATTTTTTTATCTAATACTTTTGGAAAATTTTCCTGTGTTGGTTTTAAATTACTCGTGTTTGCCTTTTTGAAGCAAAAGTCCTGAAATAAATTATTTCACAACAATAAAAGTAGGTAGAAATTAAAGAGAAAGTAATACAATACAGTCATTTTGATGTAAGTTGTAAGATTTGTAGATTTGTTTATATGTGTTTCTGTGGCTGGAAAAATTCATTTTCTAATTTGTGTTACTTCAAACATACACAAGTACTATTCAGGTGATAAAAAAAAATTCAGAGAGTGAACCAAGAAGTTGATTTTACATGCAACTAGATGAGCAGAACATTTTTTAAAGACCTATTGTTATTAGGGAGACCAAGCCGGATTTAATTTGATGTAGTTGCTGATTTTCTGACTAACTTCTAATTGGATGTTTTAGATTCCACTGAGAAGATTCTAGACATCAGAATAGTAGAATTGCTTTGCATGGAAGTTATAAACATGGCATTTATAGCCCATTTCTGAAAATAAAGTTTTTAAAATCATTAATGGGTTATCTCCATAATATGATGGGACAAAAGAGACCAGCATATTTCTCCAACCATTTGGGAAATCAAATAGAAGGATATTTCAGAATCTATGATATTTATTACAATATTCAGAATTCTAAAGGGGTCAGTGTAAGGGCTTCCCTGATTTGTGTTGCTTATGCTCAGGCCCTAATAGGTTCAGCCTGTTGAAGAAGGCCTGTAATAATTCTTGAGGGACAGACACTAAGATTATAGAAATGCCCCTGCAGTCTTCATATATTATTCCCACCCACCCATCTTTTGAGCACAATGAACACCACTGATTAAGTAATTCAAAATACTTTTATAAGCAAATAGGAAATATAATTAAATGTTACCCAGTTAAACTAGTGGTTCATTTAAGGTAAGCCAACGTCAAACCCAAACAATGCTGCCCTTTTCGGGGTGACGTTTGTGCTTGCTTGTAGAAGGAAAATATAGAAAGACAAAAACGGGACTGCCAGACAAATGAAAATAGTCTGAGCAACCTTATCATTCACCTGATTTTCTTGATTCCTCTTTTCCTCAAGTTCTAAGAGGTGATTCATAATTTTGCAAGTGAAAAAACATCACAATAAAACTGAAAAACCATTCACCTATTCTCTACCAACACAAAGGCCCCCAAAGAGGTTGCGGCTTGCTTTGGCAGGTTCCCTTGATTTTCACACCTGTATGATTTTTGTATAACCATAGGCACATGTGAACGCTGACCTGTCGCCCAGGTATAGCCTTTTAGAAGCACATACATTTATTTTCCTACAAGCTTCTTCAGAGAAGTTAAGTCTTGAGTTCTTTTTCAGATGTGGGCAATCTCTAATCAATGTCTAAAAGACAGCACTCAGGACAAGCTTCCCGTAAATATTCATTTTTTAATTGATTTTTTGTGTGTGTTATCAAAGATTTGTGTTGCTACAGCACGAAAACGAATTCAAAGATTTTCCATATTTGACCTTTAATATGTGAGTCAGGTCTCAAAGATGAGAAGTTGTTAGGCTAAAAAAAGAGTCAGCCTCAAAGTACACCTGATACCAGGAAGAGGGAAAACATAATTCCCAGCACTCTGGTTTGCTTCGTGATAAAGTCTCAATACGATGGGCAAGGGAGTCCCTCATTTACCAAGGCGTACCCTTCACATTTTCTTTTTGTTCTAGCAAATGAATGCTGGACTGTGAGGTATCTCAGAGCCTTCATGGAATGAAGCAAGGAGAAAATGTATAAATAAATTAGAAAGTGTTATCGATCCATAATCTATAATTTTCTCATACTATTTTTGTCATGTTGAACAAAGTCAATCATCTTTTCATTGAGCACATTCACTTTAGTTGACAGCTTTGCCTACTGCAAAACAGATTTTGATAAATTAAGAATTTAGTAAGTTATGGCCAAGCGTGGTGGCTCATGCCTGTAATCCTAGCGATCTGGGAGGCCATGGTGGGTGGACTGCTTGAGCTCAGGAGTTTCAGACAAGCCTGAGCAAGAGCAAGACCCTGTCCCCACTAAAAAAAAAAAAAAAAAAAGCTGGGTGTTATGGCAGGCATCTGTAGTGCCAGCTACTTGGGAGGCTGGGGCAAGATCTCTTGAGCCCAAGAGTTTCAGGTTGCTGCGAGCTATGACACTACAGCACTCAACCTAGAGTGACAGAGTGAGACTGTCTAAAAAAAGAAAAGAAAAGAAAAGAGAAAGAGAAAAGGAAGTTTAAAAAAAAGAATTTAGTAACATATAAAAGCCTTTGAAAAATGCAGTTACTCAGGTGGAATAGTTAATTTTTAAAAGTCACCTTCACATCTACTGAGCCTACAGTTTTTATAGGTGACCTGTTTCACTGAGTTGTCATTCTTCTGCGAGAAAGAAGAATTTCTTGTTTTGTTTCTTGTTTTGTTTTGTGATACTCTGTTGCCCAGAGTGCTGTGGCATCAGCCTAGTTCACAGCAACCTCAAACTCCTGGCTTTAAGAGATCCTCCTACCTCAGCCTCCAGAACAGCTGGGACAACAGGCACCTGTCACAATACCTGGCTAGTTTTTCTGTTTTTAGTAGTGACAGTGAATGAGTCTCACCCTCATTCAGGCTGGTCTCAAACCCTTGAGCTCAAGAGATTTTCCTGCCTCATCCTCAGCCTCCCAGAGTGGATTATAGGCAGGAGCCAGCCACTCTGCTGGGCGCTTTTTTTTTTTTTTTTTTGAGACAGCCTCTCACTTGGTCTTGGTAGAGCCATGGCATTTTAGCAACCTCAAACTCCTGGACTAAAGCAATCCTCTTGCCTCAGCCTCCAGGTAGCTGGGACTCCAGGTGCCTACCACAACACCTGGCTATATTTTAGAGACGGAGTCTCGCTCTGGCTCAGGCTGGTCACAAACCTGTGAGCTCAGGCAATCCACCTATCTCGGCCTCCCAAGTGCTGGGATTATAGGTGTGAGCCACTGAGCCTCCAAACAGGGAAAATACTATTGAACTGAAATTTGAAGGGTGGGGCCAGGGTGGTATGGCAGGTGCATGAAAGAACTGGCTTTAGATTTGTAGAGGAGAGGCTTTGTCTGAAGACACAGGGGCAGGAAGAGACATAGCCAGTTCCATTAAGTGAAGGCAGGTCACAGTAACTGGGGAATAAAGGGCAGGAGACGGGCTTGAGAAGAAAACAGGACAAGAGCACGCAGAGTCCCAAATGACCATGATGCTTATTTTAAAATGTTGCAGTATCCTCATTTACATAAATTACATATGCTCATTTAGCATAATACATTTCATACTTCCTTTGTACCCTTAATTACATTTTAAATAGTTTATCAAATCCTTCTGTTCATAGAGATAAACTTTAATTCTAAATTCTTTTAGCTGGCATGCAGATTAAACCACGGTGTAAATTAGGAGAAACAATCGAAACAACAATTTATTATATTTGCAGTAAAAAAGAAAATATTTGTTGAATAAATAAAAAGGAATCTAGATTTTAAAGGTAATTCTTGATCTACATTCTATTTATATGTTTATACAATTTATATAATAGTTTTATACTCGTGGAAAAGTAAATTACTACAATTTGCCTTGCCTACATTGTTGGATTTTCTGTTTGTATCAATTATGAGTCAGATAAAGGCATTTATTTTAGACTTGCCATTTCATTCACAGTATTCCCAAAATCATTTCATCAGTTAAATATATGAAGATATTTCATTATTCATTATTTCATTAAAAGTGAGATGAAAAACATTCTAATAAATTATATAAACTAATATATATGTGGACGCAATTGTTTTAAGTTCATCAAATTTTTGCTAGCTAAAAGTACAAAAGACAGATACAGAGTTCCAATCAGAACATTCAAAAATTACCTGAATAGCTAAAGGGTGGAAAGAGGTAATAAGGAGTGACTGCTAGCTGCTGGGAGATCTGTTGGTACAATGAAAATGTTCTGAATTAGATCATGGCGATGAATTGCACAACTTCGTGAACACACTAAAAACACTGAATTGTCTATTTAAGGACATGAATCTTCCGTATGTGACTCAATAAGTTGTTAATGAAAATTTTTTTAAAATCAATTGAATTATTAAATTCTAGGAAAGGGAGGTATGTGCATTTAAATATTTTCTTAATTTCTTCTTTGTCCTATTGACAACCAAATCCCTATTATGGGACAAGGATTTGGCTATCTTGACATTATAGCCAAATTTGAACCATTTGTAATATTAGCAAATTTCTAGGAAAAAGATGGCTCAAGACAACAGAAGGCAAGAAATTCTAAACGAATAACCTACAAAGCTGCACCAACCACATACATGTGGTGACAAAAAATAAAACAATAAATCGACCAACCAGAAAATTTTGTTCTCTTCCATTTGATGTCAATCTTCCCATTCTTTTTTTAAGTCTCAATATTAAATTACATCTGCATTTAACTGAGATCAAAGCTAGTTCACACAATTGGACCACCACCAGGTAATTCTCCCCACTGGAGGTTCGCTTCTGACTTCCCTAGGAAAGTGGATTTCACTCCCCACAACTGCATTAATCACCAAGCCTGGCGAGCTGTTTAACTCATCAGAATCTGGCTCTGACAACTCCTCTAATTTACTGATCCCATTTCTGTGCCACTACAGGTATACAAAGCCCCTCAATCACTGTCAACTACAGAATAAAAAGAAGTGGCCAAGTTTCATATTAATGATTTCTTCATTAAAGGCAGAGTTACAGGGGCATGGTACTTTTATCCATGCAGAATTACTCACACATCCTTTCAAACCAATTGACCATGAGACAAATGCACAAGATCTTAGGACGTGGGAGGCCAAGTGCAAATTCACAGGGATGAAATGCAGAGAGTGTGTATTGTTAATTCACAGGGATGAAATGCAGAGTGTATCGTTAATTTACAGGGATGAAATGCAGAGAGTGTGTATCGTTAATTCACAGGGATGAAATGCAGAGTGTATCGTTAATTCACAGAGATGAAATGCAGAGAGTGTGTATCATTTACTTTAAGACATTTAAATAGACTTGGCCAAACTATGGGTTACCTTTAGGGTCTTTATCCCTGAACTACGTAAAATGTCAGATGTAGAATTTTTTTCCAGGAAGGTTTTATTCCTTATTTGTAAATGTTTGAAATGGGACATATATTCCTTAAGGGGAAGTTCTGTCTGGAGGCAGTGGTTAGACTCAACAGCTTCTGGAAATCGCTCCCAGTCCTAAGATGTTAACAGTATGTTGAATGAAACATCAAATTCAAGCACCAGCTCTATGGGCAGCAGTTTTTCGTCTTACCTGCCATCATATATTTGGTCCAAAAAAAGACATTTACTAGAAATTATCTGAAAGTAGCCTTGGGAGAATGGCATAAGACACAGAGCTGAGGTCCCAGTCCCTGTGCTATGAGCAAGCCCAGGCTGTGAGCCACTGGGCCACCGGGCAGGTGGGTGGTGAGCAAAGGAGTGCAGCTTTGTTCTGACAGCTGCTCCCCACTCCTCACATCCCCACTGGAGCTCCAGCCCCTGTCAGATCAGCAGAGGTGTCCGATTCTCATCGGAGTGTGAACCCTGCATCGGAGCGTGGTGTGCACCCTGGGCATCCCGGCTGTGCTCCTTATGAGAATAGAACACAGTGGTTCTCAACCCTCCTAATGCCACTACCCTTTAATACAGTTCATGTTGTGACGCCCAGCCATAAAATTGTTTTCGTTGCTACTTCATGAAGATTCTAACGCCTGATAATCTGAGGTGTGGCTGAGACGGCGATGCCAGTGCTGGGGCCCCAAGCTTAAGGCTTCTGCTGCATCTGTATTATAACGAGTTGTGTAATTATGTCATCACACATTACAGGGCAGTAATAATAGAAGAAAAGGGCACAATAAACATAATGCTCTCGAAACATCCCAAAACCATTTCCCACCCCCAGTCCATGGAAAAACTGTCGTCCATGAAACTGGGCCCTGCTGCCCCCAAGGCTGAGGACGGCTGCCACAGAGCACACGATCCAGTCCGCCCCTCTTGGTGCCAGCACAGAGGTCCCCTCAATTCAGCTGAAGCAGGGGCCCTTGCTCCCCTGCCCAGTTCCCTGCCTGCCTCCTCCTGAGCCTTTATTTGGTCACTCTCCTTCCTGTGAATGCTCACGCCTCTTCTACAAGCCTCTTACTGCCCACGACATCCAACCACCTGGCTCTTCTCTCCCTTGCAATACAAGTCGGGTATGGCTGTGACTGCAGCACCAGCAGGCTGTGTGTACATCTCAGAATGCCCTGCTGAAATGTGGGCCCATTACCATAACCACTTCTGGACAGCTAGAAGAGCCTGTCTGCCCTCAGAACTCTCCGGTAATGAACTTTTCCTATAGTGGAACCACGGATATGTATTTCTTGATGTTTCATTCCTTCCATTTTCCAGCTGTTCCCTGAATGCTGAGTAAAGAAGCAATTTCATTCTACGTGCTTTACTTATGTGTTTACTCATTGGAGATTGCTGTTATCTTTGCAGCATATTGATGTCTAACAGATTGTACCATATCCTGAAGTATCCTTGACAGCATGGAAATTTGTTTTTCTAGCCCTTAATAAGCCTAAGCCATAACACAGGTGCTATAAAAAGAAACAGCCATACTGCATGGATTTATAAAAGTCACATCTGCTTCTGAAGTGGTTTCTGTAACACAGTTTTACTCTAAGTGCTCACCAGGTCTTTTCATTCAATCGCTATGTATTAACTAGCCCTAGCATATATACTACATATGGGTTGGATGTAGGTTGCTTTTTGGCTCTAAAATTAATTAGCTCTGTCTTTTAGAGAGTTGTATCATTGAATTGAAATTCTATTGCATTTATTCAGGAGATCTGTGTCAGCCCCAGGAGAGGGTGCTGGCACTTGAAGGTGGTTTAACATCATCATGCAGGCCAGTAAGAAAGCTTCATCAAGCTTACAGAAGAACGAGGGAGATACTTGGCACACATCAATCCTTTGATTTAGTAAAGCCAAAAATGAGCAATGAACTCTAGCTATCAGTAGAAAACATCTAATAACTGAATATAGAGTTTCTCTGAACTGTCCATGCTTCTTTGAGCAACATGTCTTGAAGGACTGATTGCTGATGAAAATTATAGCCACAAAGCTCAGAGCAATGACCACCCTGGGGTTCTCTGTACCAGGGTAACTGGGTGATTCTTCAACAGAATAGGCTGACTCAAGCTCAGTCCACACAATCCTACTTTGATTTTTCTTAATCTACTTCTCCGAAGAACTTGCTCTTTTAGCTCTAATGTTTAATATAAAAATAAAGTCTGTTCAACAGAAAGAATTGAATTGCAGGTAACATACATCCATTCCTATAGCTTACAGAATTTTCACTCCATAAATCTACATCAAGTACACAATTCACATATATGAAACAATCTTTAATGATAGATTACATTGGAGTTTAAGGTTCTTGAAAAATAACCATGAGGCTTTACCGCCTTACATTTTCAATGAAATTGTGAAAGAAAAAAAAAAAAAAAAAGACAAGTACAGGCAAAGGCAATAAAAATTCTGGTGCTGCTTAATGGGATCCGTATTTCTAAAGCCTTAATTTTCAGGGCTCTTGTATTCTAATGGAATGTACCCCCCGGTTACTGTAGATGAAGGAGTTAACTAAATGAAAAGCAACTGCAGAATTCAGTTAAAGAGTAGGACGTTCTTTTCTCACTAAGGAAAAAGAGATGTAGATTTCTACCACTTGTATGTTTTCCTCTCTCTAAGGTAATTAAAGAACTTTGAAAGTGAAGAGGATCATGACATGAACCAATTGATCTGACTCTGGGGAAAGCTTTTCTGAGACATGAGTACTCTTTCCATTTTTCCCTATCTTCCTAAGAATGCTGGTTTTGAAGAAAATATTTTCCTTCACATGATAGCTCAGTGACATGACGCTCTCTCTTAAAAAGAAAGGAAAACTATCTTCATTTCCACCTGGGGCTGGGGGTCAAGAGGGAAAGAGCAGAAATGGAAAACTGGCACATGCTCTTGGAAGGGAGGTGAACACATTCTTTTGGGTCAAAGTCATCTAATATTGTGGTCACTTTCATTGACTAGCCAGTCTGATTTCCAGCATCCAGACACTGGCTTAAAGTGCTGTGGCCATGCCACTGCTTCACTCCTGACTGTTTGAGTTTGCTTGATTCTATCTTTATTTGGATATTATATTTTGATAATATAGCAGGATATCTTGCTTCCTCTGATTCTTAACCCTTGATTTTTAATAAATGGCACTTAATGACATTAGTGAAAAGAAGGTCCTTCTGACCATGTGTCATTTTGTGGCCCTGAAGACCCACACGTGCCCCGCAGACCCAGCATCACAGCCAAGGTCCAGTCAGGCGACTTCACACGGGGTCTCAAAACGTTGGTGATTTTCACAACTCTACCTTTTAGTCCAACAGGGAACATTTTGCTCTCAGTAATTCTTCCCTGGCTGCTCTCTGATGTCCCTCCCCATTTACTGGGATAGAAAGAGCCATTATTTTGCTCTTTATCCATTTCTGTATTACCTCCACAAAACTGTAATAATTCTCCAGTTCATCTACCAATTTTTGAGTTCATAACCTTGACAGCAAATTCTAGTATCTCAAGATCATGCTAAAATTTCATCTGTCCTCTCCTTTTGCCTCATCGGTATTCAGTGAGCAGCCAACAGTGGGGCAGGTGTGCCAGGCCCGAGGAGAAACAGGCTCAGAGTAAAGTCCTGGGAGCCCAAAGTTCTGGTATCAGCTGAATTTGAAATTTCAGGCAAATAATTTATTCTCTCTGAGCTTCATTTAGTCCTAATAAGTAAAATGAGTACTGGCCACAGGCCCAAGCTCCCTTCATTTTACAAGGACATTGCGTGGAAGTGGTCTGGGGACTAGCCCCAGCGTCACAGGCTGTGCGTCCCTCCATTTCCCTCACACACACCCACACATCTTATTTGACTCACAGGATGATTTTTTAGACATGACCTAATTTTATTTAGGCTCAATATCTTGTCTGTGTGGGTCTTCATAGTTGCTTTCTACAATTACAATATGGACCATGAGACTGGAGCTGAGACTTTATTATTATTAGTCATGCTCCAAAGAAAAATGAGGAACTGATCTAGTACAATGACGGGTCACAGGAAAATAAAAAACCACAATCAAGAGGAGTTTCAAAAATGAAGCACCTCACGAGACTAAATATTAAGGAGAGCACAATCTCGGAAATGTGAGAGAGTTACAGACAGAAAAGTCTTGAAAAGCAAACACATTTAAATTGGAACGCTCATCTGTGGGAAAAAGAAACAGTCCCAGCATATTGGCAAAGTCCTATGATGAACATCTGCAATCTAGGCTTTAAATTACGATAATCGTTGATATTAACAAGTGTTGGATACAATTTAGGACATTCTTTTTTAAAATGTGAGTTTTAACTAAATAGATTCTAGATGTGAAAGGCAGAATAGAAAAGTGAGAAGCCCTTTCTGACCTTGGTAAGAAGAATACACTGGTCTCGAGCTGGAAGAATGCCCTTGGTGCGTGGCAGCTAGGGAATACCTGAAGCCAACTCCGAAACCTACTCCTGTGGCTGGACAGGAAGAGCAAAAAGCAACGGCAAAACAGGACATCAATGAGGGCTGCATCATTACGTACAAACTTTCAAAACCGCATCAAAGAGGAAAGTGGTCCACTTTTTGTACTTAAAAATAAAAGTAGAGGGTCCACTCAGCTCTGCTGTCTTTTCCACACAAGAAAAGTAAGATAAACATGAAAGCACACTTTCTACAAGGGCAACCAAACTTTTGCAGTTTTCATAGACCATGTGGCTCCTACTATCTAATGATTTCCGAAATCTGTCCTTTGTTCCCCATGCCAGGGCCTTGTACACCACTTTGGGAATATAATTTTTTAGAAACTATTCACTTAAAAATGAGTGATTATAGAGAAGACAGACATACTACACAGGCCTCGGAGCCAATGAGCTAAAACAATAATATTTTGCATAACATAGCTGTTACTTTTTCTAAGATGATGTGTATGTGCAAATAGCAATCCCCCTCCCCCAGGGGGGCTTAAGAGAAAAGGACTTCTTGGTGGTCCATAACCAATCACCTGACTGCTACTAGCAAAAGCGTTTGGTGACATGGCTTCCTCTACAAGGCTTATGATAATTTTCTTGTATTTCAGTCATGTATGGTGATGTCTCTGATCAGCTACCTCACTGGGTTTGGACAAGTCAGGTGGAAGGACCCCATCAGAGAAATCCCAGCTGTGGCAATCTTAGAGTAGTGGTCATAGAGACAGGATGGCTTCCCACCTCCTGCCCAGACTTGGTCCCCTTGTGCCACACACTGGGCAGATTTCTGTTAAAGAAGCCACAATGAATCTTCAACACTGGCCTGTGACTCAGGTAAATTAGCAAATGGTACTCAGTTCCTTCCAGATATACCCTGCTTTCCTTATTTTTCTGCACTTAAAATAGAAAGCTCATTAGGGCCTGAAGTAATCAAAAGGCAAGTAAATGCTCTTGTTCACTACACACACACACACACACACACACACACACACGCACGCACATGCACACATGCACACACGCATGGGCAAATATTAATCTAACTTAAGACAGGAATATTTTTGTCCTATGACCCACTTCTGAATACTGTATAGCTGAACTGTACAGACTGATTATTTCGGGAGGCTTTCGCAACACCATTTTTCCTTCTTAGAGAGGACTCTGATTCTTCAGGCCAGCCTTGCACGGCCAAAGCCCAGTTGGTATCCAGGAAAGCAGAACAGTTAGACTGTGTCTGTCACAGCAATGCCAGGCACAGATCCTACATGGCATAAGACAGTGTGCTGCTGGGCAAATTGACTTTGCTAAGAGGCAGAATGAAACTGACTCACTCATGATCCATTAGACAATTGGCCGGAATCCAACAGGCTAGAAAATAGCTACACAGAATAAATCTTTGCATCCTTGCCAGAGGCCAACTGTGCTACATTCTCATAGTTGTGTGTGTACTAGATGGTTTGACCCTGTCCTGAGAACTTAAACAAATAAACAAACCAAAATCTCAAACAAAACAAACATACAAAAAAAAAAAAAAAAAAAGAAAGAAAGAAAGAAAAGAAAAACCAAACCAAAACAAAACTGATTACCTTTGGAATATACTTAAAATTATACAAATTAGAATTGGAACTTGGAGGCTAATTAAATTATGGAAATAAAGTAGGAAAAATAGGAAATTGACCTAAAGACTTGTTTTAGATTAGAGCAGTCTTATATGGATGGTGGAAGCTTAATAAAGGCACTTCAATGCTAGCTATGAAGATGATGATGATATGATAAAGTCAATATAATTTTTTTCCTCAGGGATAATAGGACACATGTAATTTAATTATCAAGGCAGAAAAGAAGCTCAAGCATTCATACCAAAAACTAAAACCATTCAAGTATCTGGCAGCACCAAACTCCCTAATTAGCAGGAAAGAAGTTTGCAAATTAAGCACACCAACAATCCCTGCAACTCCTCTGCTGTTACCTCCTTCACTTAACTTTTGCTTGATCTACCATTTAAAAAGCTACCTTTTCTCAAAGTTTTAATCCGTTGAGTAAGAGCAGACAAAGATGTTTTAAGAATAGCTTGACATGTCACAATAAATATCTTTATTCACTAGACAGTAGACAGTTTTGTGGCTGCAACTGGAACTTTCTTATTATGTGATTCTTAACAGCATGCCTAGGGCAGGTGGGAGGGATGAGGTCCCCGGCAAATAAGACAGGTCTGGGGGGATTTTCCCCATAGGGGAAATGGGGAATCCTCCTCTCATGTTAACGTGAGTAAAAACAAAGTTTAGAGAGTTTTTGGGAATAGAAATATTCCTTTGGAGATAGAGGAGATTACACTTCATAAATGGCTAACGCGCATGCACACATACCCCCCAAAACACTAAAATCCCAGAATCCACGTAACTCTTATAAGAGATTCCTTAGATAGTAGTTAAATACTCCTTTTAGAAACATAAAATAAAATCTCCTTAAGCTCTTAATCCTTTTTCTTTTTGATTACCATGCCAATGCATACGTGTCAGGAGGGTCGATGCAGGAGCCGTCTGCTCCAGGTCACAGCTGATGTTCAAAAGAAAAAAAAAAAAAACCTCATCCACATCCTCTCTTGCTTTCTTGAGAGGCCCACAGAGTTTATCTTTGCCGAAAGATCTATAAGTGGTGATTGTAATCCTTTGGAGCCCTGGCCCCATGTGAACCAACACTGGCTCAGAGTGTAGAGCCTAAAGGAAGCTGAGCAAGGCCTAAAATATTCAATTAAGCATCCTGCAGCAATCCCGCCTACCCTCCTGGGAGTGAATACAGCAGCAGGCGGCTCAGCCCTGATCGCTGACATCCTGATTGCCGGCATCTCCCGAGAGCTGTCCAGCCATGTTAAACTTGTAAACGTGGTAGGTCCAGTCTGGCCAGAGTAGAGCCGCACGGGGTGAGGTGAGGGGTCATGAAGGCTGCCTCAGAGCTTCCTAAGGCACCTGCTACAGCTTGTCCTGTGTGGACAACAGGGCCAAGAGAATTAGGGTCTCCTGGGGTCCAACAACTACTTTGAAGAAGAGGAAATTTGACCTGATTGTTTCAAATATAAAGCAATAACATTTCAATTGGAGAAAACAGGGAGTCAGGTGCCTTTAAAAATTTGAATTTGGAAAGCTTAAACCAGCATTGAGTAGCAAGCTCTATTCAAGTTAACCCATTCAAAGCAATAGTAAGACTCAATCCACAATCTCAACGTTGAGAGTGGATCAAAGTTTGGCTCAGGAAGGGTGTGGATATCCCAGATCATTTTGCCTGAGACAGACCCAAAGTCCTACATAGACCCCAGAACCAAATCAGCTTCCTACTGGTTCCTCTCTCTCGCACAGGACAATGCTGTGACCCAATTCATGCTATCAAGACCAGAACAGAAGCCACTGCATGTTCAGAGGTAAGAGGTAGGACTATGTCTCCCTGGGACAGTAACGCGACCTGTTAAAGAAGCTCCACACTTTGTCAGGGTTATATACACTTACAACTGCAACCTGCATTATTGCTTATGAAAAAGATGTGAACCAGCTAGGAGGAAAATGAAATGAAAATATAGACGTAATTTACCATATTATTTCTTTGTTAATAGGTAAATAGGCCAAACAGATCCCTTACTATAAGGCAATAGAAGAATGTTTTAAAAGCACAATTGTGGCTCAGTGTGCAGGCAGAGACAGGTGGATTGTTGAGCTCAGGAGTGCACAACCAGCCTGAGCAAAAGCGAGACACTGCCTCCACTAAAAACAGAAAAACTAGCCGGGCATGGTGGCGGGTGCCTAGAGTCCCAGCTACTTGAGAGGCTGAGGCAAGAGGATCGCTTGAGCCCAGGAGTTTGAAGTTGCTGTGAGCTGTGATGCTACAGCACTCTACCTATGGCAACAGAGTGAGACTCCTGTCTCAAAATTAAAAAAAAGAAAACACAATTGCACAACTCTCTGCTCACTGCAAAAAGATGAAACACAAATTTTATCAGGGCAAGAAACAGAAATAACAACCAAAAGAGCAGTTTATTAATAGTTACCTTGGTTCAAGTTCAGTTTTAGAAGAAATCTTTATTCGTTCTTTGTTATTTGCAAATATTAGGAAAATATGTGGAGTTTTTATCATGTCACATTCATGAAGAGACAATGTACAGTCCACGAACTCTTCCTCTTTTGTCTCTCTTACCATGGCCATAATCCTAGTTTTATCTATAAACTGCAAAACACTTAAGTCCACACTATAAAAGCAGATTATTTCGAGAATCTGTGAAGTGAGAGATCTTATTGTAACAATTTTTTTTTTCAAATTCTATTATTTGATCACAAAAACCTCAACTATACAAACAATAGGCTCACTTTTTCTTGGACAGCCCTGCAGTTGGCTGTTCAGTTCCTTCTCAGTCCTATCGGTCCCTTTGGGTATTCAAGATACGATCTTGCTTTTGTTGGCTACGACACTCCCTCTTGGAAAACATCTGGGCCACAAGGCACATGTTGTGTTTAAGATTATGGTGTGACGACCCTAGGAGGCTGGCTAGAGCCTAGACGATACAAGAACAAATGTGATGCAAAGTAATTCAGCATTTCAAATGCCTAATAGATGAACCAGCAGCAAGTGTGGCTTCAAGAGCACTGCACGATAAAAACAGGAATGGGATTCACGGAGAATCAAGCTGGCCTAACAGGGAAGAGAATATTTATTTATCTTTATTAATTAACCAAAAGCAGCAACCGTTTCAATGACTTGATATGTTATTTAAATAATTATTGAAAAACTGTCACTGTTACTATATGAAATCTAAATGGAGCTTGCAAAAAGGTTTTCTGGGATTTTAAACCAGAAAATCCTTACTGTGGAGGTGATACTTGGTATTCACTGGGCACAGACTGCCCAAGAAGCTGCAGATGGCCGGAGGAGAGTCACAGAGGTGAAGGTTAAAAACAATACGTGGGAATGACCATTTGGCAACAGAATTCTTTTTGTCTTAAAGAGTTTACTGGCTGATAAGAAGAAGGCACATTCAAAAACAGTCTTGATGAAAAGCTGATTGGATAAACCCTGGTCACTGGGAAGAAAGGCAGTGTTTGCTCCAAGCTTTGAAATGAATTAAAACTAGTCGTGGGGCAGAGCAGTCCAGGTAGTTTGAGGGGTTCAGGTGGGAAAAGCTACCTTGAAAATTGTAAAGAGCACAGAAGAACTGTGCGTATAAAAACTGCACATTTTCTAGGTATTTCAGTGACTTAATTCTTCTAATTTTTTCCATTAAAAATATTGGTAGCCTTACACCTATCTGCCTTCCCATAGGCCATCAAAACGGATTCTTATGGTCTTAGTAAGAACTGGCCAGAATGTTAAGGAAGTCCATTTCTCCTCTTCCACGCCGCAGCTACGTAGCAATCCCAGGCCAGTGTTTGCCCACAGGCCGGAATGTGCAGAAACAGAAGCCGCTCAGTGGATACTGAAGGACCGACCAAGTAAGCAGATGGACAGGCATTTTGGACTGTGGCACCTGCATTGGGCCAGATACTGTCGAGGTTCTTTACATGTGATAAGTCATTTAAATGAGTTCCTACAATTTGAAATGCTAGTTTAAAACTCTAGGATTTAAATGCTACTTTATTCCCATTTTATGGATGAGAAAACTGTAGCCTCAAAACATTAAGGTGTCAACAGTTCCCTAGCAACAAGAAAGTAGTGACTATAATCACACCCGGGCAGTTTGCATTCAGTCTGTCCCCTTAAACACGTCCTTGCATTGTCTCTGACCAACATTAATGAGAGTGGTGGTGGAAAAATTTTAAAATATCACAGCTAAAAGCAATGGTGCAAGTCCCTGTCCCTCCAAACAGTGTCATACATTATTTTTAGTCTAAAGTCTTTCATGAACACATTTTGATAATAGATGTCCAGTACAATGATAAAGACAGCTTTGCCTGTACTCTCAAGTGCCTTTAAGCTGCAGGCTGACTACAGTTATGATTATTTTTAAATTTAGCTGTTTGCTCCATTCACAAGAAAATTTTGTGGTTTGGACCTAGGGATATTCTCATGATTATCCAGGACAAAGCATCGACCAGGAATGTGGGCTGTGATCATCTCTCCAGGCGATCAGAGTTCCTGCCTGGGAGGATCGCCGTGCTGGCTAATGGCTCTGAACGCCCCACTTTCCACTGGTAATGGATCATCTGTCTAGTTTGACAACCTCCTTAATGGCTCTCCTGCCTCACAGTGAGTTCAGGCTCATGCTCAGTTTTTGCTAATCCCATATGCGGTTTCCGGTTTTCCCTTTGTCCTCCCCCCGCCTTTGGAATAACTTCAAGTGATTTTAGATGAGAGTTAGTGCTTGCTCCATCTTCTTTCAGTGTATATATCCATTTCAGCTGCCATCCGTACATCCCTCCATCCCATCCACCCCTCACCTATCTGCTCACTTTTCTTCTAAAATAGACTGTCTAAATTTCTCACAGATGATACCAGAACAACCCTGTTTCCCCCATGACTGAGGAGCTAGTAAGGAGAATACATTCTAGATTTCACACATTCTTTGTACCTTCCTTATCTCCTCTTCTTCTCTGTTAATTTTTCTCTTTTCTATTCTATTTATACCGAGTGGTGCACTGAAGATGGTTGGAAGTGGTTGGCATATCTTTATATAGAACGGGAATTTTTATAAAGCAGTATCAACCATCGTAAAGATGGAATCTAGTACTCTTTCAGGAGCAAGATTAGGATGAATTTAGCAGCTGGTACTACTCAAGCTCTTGCAGCCAGATTCAGACACTGGGTCAGTTCAAATCAGTTCCTTACTTCGGTGCTAACTGACTACCCTTCCTTATCTTTGTGGTCTCCCGGCTTCACTAATACTGAATGATTTGACTTCATGGGCCACCCTGAGCATGGCCCATAACTTGAGCACATTTTCCTCCACATCCTGGCCTCTAGGGCACCCTCACTAGAGCCATCCTCAGTGTTACGGAGTCCGCAATCCATCTCCAGACAGCTTTGTCACTCACCTCACAGGATCGAAGGATCATATTTGAAGCAGGTATCCAGGTTTAGATAATTGTACATTACAAAAAACATTCTTCTGAGTTATTCTAAACCTGGAGACTGACACAGGGACCTATATTGTTTGTCCCTCCCTCCCTGCCCCAGCTCCCTGACTTGGCTCATTTGAGTGTGGGCCTAAAAATCTCATGGAGCTACCATTTTGAACAAAACATTACCATTCCTGGCTATGCTCACTTTTTTTTTAAGGAATCATCCCCAACCGGATAGAGGAAAACGTTACTTCCTTGTCTTTTTGTCACCTTGTTCGGTTTTCAGTTCAAACTCCTTTCTTTTACTTCTAAACTTCCAAGATAAGTCGGGCCTATAAGTTGGAATGTTAGGGTTTTTTTCTTTCTTTTTGCTAAATGATTGGCTCCTTAATAGAAAAGAGTTGTATTTCTGATGTGATAAGCCACACTGACGGAGATGCCACCGACTGGAAGTATAAAATTAAGGAGGGGGTTTAAGAACTGGACTTACAGATATTTCAGATGGCAATTATAATGATAAAAACACACCACTTCTTTCTTTTTTTTGTGCTATAATTTTGTAATGAATCAGTTTGGAGAGAGAACATTACAATTATAGAGAAAGCTACCTCAATTATCCAAATTAAAAACTATAAATACAAAAATTTTGTTTGAAAGAAGGCACTAGACAGGGTCAAATTTCCCTGCAGACTGAGTCACTTTCTTCAGGCTCCCAAGGTAGGAGATTCAGTTTCTGCGGGATCCTTCCCTAGTGGGAGCGATTTCCTCAGGTCCCCTTTCTCTAATCCCTCTTGGAGGAAGCTTTCCCCAAGTACCACCCTGAATTTGGCTCATGGACTGAACACATTTTCTTCCACTCTTTATGAGTCATCAGCTGGACAGTGTGAAGCAGAAAGATTTTCAATGTTCTTTGTAGCTACCTTTTTCTTATCATTATTTTAAAGGTGAAAAGAACCTTAGAGATACTTGAGACCAGTTGCTGACAAACTGTATGTCTGTAACTCATCAGAAACACACTTAGTTATGTTCATAAGCAATTCACAATGGAAAAGGAGGGAGTTGGAATCCTACAAGTTGAGGGACAGAAATAAGAAGGTGCCTCCTGTGGTGGCAGCAACAGGAGTGTGGAGGGAAAGGGGTTTTCGGCTATGTCAGAAAAACCCTTCTGAACCAAAACAAGTCTGCATGAAAGAAGGGCACCTCCCTAGCTTTTGTTTAGTTGAGAATCACAGAATGATGTCCCTACAAGTCTGTGCAAAAGAACAAATGTGAAGCTAAGGAGGCAGGGACTCCCAAAATGCGATTAAACCAGTTATAGTAGCAGAGCTGAGAGCTGAACTCCGGCTTACTGAGCCCCTAGTCAAATCATTTCTCCTAGAATCCCTGTTTTAGTTTTTCTAGATGTAGAACTATCTAGAACTAAAGAATTTAGAGGTAGAACAATCCTCAATCTATGTTTATTTTATAGCCACATTTCTTATGGTGATAGAAATACTACGTGTCTTGACTGTGTCAAGGTCAATATACTGTTTTTGATATTGTACTACAGTTTTGTAGAATGTTGCCCTTGGAGGAAACTGAGTTAAGGAAACATGGGATCTCTCTGTATTTCTTTCTTTCTTTTTTTTTTTTTTTGAGACAGAGTCTTACTCTGTCACCCTGGGTAGAGTGCCATGGTGTCATAGCTCACAGCAACCTCAAACTCTTGGGCTCAAACGAACCCTCTTCCCTCAGCCTCCCAAGTAGCTGGGACAGGCACTTGCCACAATGTCTGGCTTTTTTTTTTAGAGACCCGGTCCCACTCTTGCTCAGGCTGGTCTCAAACTCCCGAGGCCAGGCCACCCATCTGCTGTGGCCTTCCAGAGTGCTAGGATTACAGGTGTGAGCCACCATGCCCAGGCCCAAAGTAACCTTTACAATGTGGGTAATGCTTAAGGAGGTCTGAGTATATGTACCTTCTGGTTTGTTTCCTTGTCCCTCTGCCTCAGGAATTCTGTAATATATTTATATTTTTAAGAAGCAAATTAGAAAAGCCCAATGTTTTGTATAGTAGGATTTTAGCTCAGGCTTCAGGCTATAGTTCGTGAGGACTTATTGCAACAACACTGTTAATATCAAAACTTAAATAAAACATAACAGCATTTCAGTACCTGAAAGTTACAGAGGTAACCAGAGGAAACCATTTGCTTAAAAGGAAGCCTTTCCTTCTTAAGAAGTAGGGAGAGTGGGAAGACTTCCCCTACGGAGGAAGGAGGAGAAACATTAAGATAAATTAGAATTAGGCAACCTTTCTCCTGGGAGAACTACAGACTACAGTCAAACACGGGGGTGGCAGAATGTGGAGTCTGAACATCTTTAGTGAATGAACAAATGGGATCCTATTTTTGTCTGCATGAAATCTGCTCTGCCTAAAAGTGCATTCCTCTGGTTTGGTGATTCCTCTCTTTCTATCTCTTTTGTTCCAGAGAGACTGTGAAGTTGAGGCCAATTTGCATTTAGAGTCAATTTCCAAAGACTGACACAAAATAGTTTCTGCAAATGCTTTTCTTAAATTGTGCTGTTCTGCAAAGCTGAGCTTCCCTGACAGTTCTCTAGCCCGTGTTCCTTGCTTTATGACAATTTATATCAACACAAGCCCTGAATACTGTCAACTGACACAACGTACTAAAACAAAGAGTAAATAAACATGGAAATAGACTCTGCTGGCTTCTGGTCATAAATGTAGAAATGGTGAGGTTCTCAAGTTTGTCTCTATTTAACACAATACTTTTTTTTATGGAGTGGATCCAAAAATTTAAAGTCAGTTTACAAAAGTCAGAATTCTTGTTATACATAAACAATAGCTAAGCCTTTAACCAAGAGAGGTAAATTGAAATTGCCTGCTCTGAATGGTATTTATTATTACTCAGATAAAAGATGATATGTATATAAATTATACTACAAGTATATTTGACATTGCTATTAGGGTTTTTTTCCTTTATTTTTTTGGTTCTAAAGTTTATCTAGGAATTTCCTTAGGTATTTTTCAAAATAATATGCGCTCTATAAATCAGTTTAGATAAAGTGCATATTTCTTACTCTAAAATAAGTTATGACAAAGAATTGCTTAAAAGAGAATGGTAAGTTTTCCTACATAAATTTTATATAAATTACAGATTTATAACAGTTTGTATTTCTAGAAGGCTTACTATAGAGGAGAATTGCTTAAAAGAGAATGGTAAGTTTTCCTACATAAATTTTATATAAACTACAGATTTACAACAGTTTTATTTCTAGAAGGCTTACTATAATGATTGATTACTCTAATGTTTTGTCCATGTAAAATTAACAACAGTATAAACTTGGGAAATAGCACTTGCTGCTTTGCCCAAGACAACTGTACAGACACTCCAAGTGGCAAAACAGTCTTCCATGTAACTCTTGCTGCATATTTGATTTGAGTTCTAGAGAGCAACCAATATCAGGAAACTAAAAGTGAGCATCAGAGGCAAATATTATGCAATTAATGCTGACGTTAGTGGTTATGAAGGAGATTATTTTACTCATAAAATAATATTTGTTTTAATAAACTTAAAGTTTTAATAAAGGTACTACAGCTTTAAGCATCATAAAATCTTTATCAACATGACATATTAAAAACCAAAAACCTCACAAAACTGTATACTAAAATAAAAAATCCTAAGATAGTGACTGTAACTTTTATAATCTTAAGAAAAAAAAATCACCTTCCAAGAGAAACTAAAATAATGTTGAAAGTATTATCTAAATTTTATAACTTTTAAAAACATAGCTGAGAAATGGCAGTCACTACTGCTCACATCAGTACTAGAAATACTGAAACAAAAATAAGTTGACAACATTTTATTTTGGGGATATCATTTTGGCTTATTCTTTAATATTTAGTCTAGTATTTCCATGAGAACCTTATCTACAGAAGTAATAGATAAGATGTTCAGAAGGCAGGGGCGGGGATCTAGCAAAACTCTTGAGTCACACTAGACCTAAAAAATAAGTATATCCCTTCATTCAGGACTTGTCACTCTTAAATATGCTAAAATGCTTTGTGAATCTCCAGGAATGGAAAATACTGGCCAAACTCTGCCTACCAAATAATCTCTCTCCTCCATAAACACCATGTCCACTATTAATCTCCAAAAGTGGGCACTAGGTCATCAGGCCTGGGAGAATACATCTTTTTGTTATGTTGGCATGATAGGTCAGCACGTTGCTCCTACCTTTTAAAACTTCTTAGAAACACATTTTTGAATTGGTGAAAAAGAGGATACTGAACAACACAGGCATTGGTCCAGGACTGACTGTGTAAGGAAGCCACATGGTGATGCCTTTCCCCACGTTGTCGCCACCATCGGTCCCACTGACAAATGCAAGACAGAACTCAAGACATTCTGGCACGTCATGAAATGCTCACAGTCACTACCTGAGGCTGAATGAGTTAGGGCCTTGTGAACGCACGTCCTGTCCTAGTTCTCCATTTAGGATGATTGGAAAGAAACTAGAGAAGTCTCGAATGAAGCTAGATAGAAAATATATTGTTGTGGCTCTTAAGGCACTGGATATATTTATTTATTTTCATGCAAAGAGATAGTAAGTGGAGAAGGAATAACTATTTGCAAGCACAAGAAGAGTTATTGGAAAATGAAAAGAACAGTAGTTGCCCTTTTGCACAGAAGATGACTTAAGTATAAAGTTCTTTTACCTGGTACAATGAAGTAACTTAAAACGCTGTTCATGTTTTAAAATTAAATATACACCTTTGGGAAAAATACATTTATATTTATTTATATTCTCTAAGCATATAATTTACATACTGCCTTGTCCAGTTAATATTACAAAGCTAAAAGTTACAATGTCTCCAACACTCATCTAAATCATCCAGATCCCCCAATCTAGTATTTTAAATCCTTTAAGATAAGGACCTATAATTCTGATCTTATTTTCCCATGTGCTCTCTGCTTGAAATTACGTACGTGTCTGCTTTGTGAAAAACAGCAGACTTTCCACCTCTAAACCTTGGAAGTCTTTTTCTACTCTGCCAATTTTTACTTTGGAAAAAATTCTCTTCACTCCAGGCCTCCCCTGACTTGTGTAACCAGACAGACATCTGCACCATTGGTCGTCTTTGACCTTTTCTCTTCCCACATTCTCTTTGAAACGTCTTCACACTGACTCTTAAGACAAACTAAGTCCCTCTCAAGGCCTCAAGTATGTATTTTATATATCTATTTAGATTTTTCTATTTTAGCCTAATGTTATAGTTAAGAGTAGGTTTTTTTTTTTTTTAATTTTTCTATTCAGCTAACAGTTTCTTTCTTTTTATTTTTTTTAATATTTATTTATTTTATTTTTTTATCTTTCTTTCTTTTTATTGTCAAATCATAGCTGTGTACATTAGTGCAATCAAGGGGTACAATGTGCTGGTTTCATATACAATCTGAAATATTCTCATCAAACTGTTCAATGTAGCCTTCATGGCATTTTCTTAGTTATTGTATATAGACATTTGTATTCTGCCTTTAGTAAGTTTCGCCTGTACCCATTCTAAGATGCACCGTAGGTGTGGCCCCACCCATTATCCTCCCTTCACTCTAACCTCCCCCCTCCCTTCCCTTCCCTTGGCCCTTTCCCCATATTCTTGTGCTATGGTTGGGTTATAGCCTTCATGTGAAAGCTATAAATTAGCTTCATAGTAAGGCTGAGTACTTTGCTATGAAGGGTATGTTCCAGCTCCATCCATGTAAACATGAAAGAGGTAAAGTCTCCATCTTTCTTTAAGGCTGCATAATATTCCATGGTATACATGTGCCACAATTTGGGAATTTTCTTTTTTTTTTTTAAGAGACAGAGTTTCACTTTGTCATCCTCAGTAGAGTGCCATGGTGTCACAGCTCACAGCAACCTCCAGCTCTTGGGCTTAGGTGATTCTCTTGCCTCAGCCTCCTGAGTAGCTGGGACTACAGGCCCTGCCACAATACCCGGCTACCATTTTGTGGCAGTTTGGCTGGGGCCAGGTTTGAACCCATCACCCTCAGTATATGGGGCTGTCACCCTACCCACTGAGCCACAGGGGCCACCCTATTTGGAGTTTTCATTGCAGCATTATCCAGTAGAATTTTCAGTAGTAATGAAAATGTTCTCTATCTGTGTTACCTAGGTCAGTAGCCACAAGTCCATGTGACTTTTGAGGACTTGAAACTGGCTGGTGCAACTGAGAACTAAACTTTTAATTACATTTAATATTATATTAATTCATTTAAATTTAATTAGCTGCTGTACCTGCTGGATAGTTTAATCTAATTTAGCTCATTCATATTTAGAAATTGATTACGCTGTCGGGCTTGAGTCTACCATCTTGTTCTTTGTTTGCTGTGGACCCCATTTGTTCTTGCTTCTTTCATTTTTTCTTTCTAACCTTCTTTTGGATTGTTTTATGTATTTCTCCACTCTCAGCTTTTTAATTTAGTTAGACATTTGACAAAAAAATGTACATTTGACTTATTAGGATATACGTTAACACTCCTGTCACTTCAAAAACAAATGAGAACTTTGTAACAATTAGTTTTCGATCTTTCGTGCCATTGATGTCATACATTTTGCTTCTGTATATATTTTAAACTGTACCCCACATCATTATTGTTGTCCCAATCAATATCCATTGATATTTATCCACTTATTTGACCTTGCTGGTGTCCTTTACTCCTTCCTGCTTGCCTGTGCTTCCCTCTGGGCTCATTTTTTTTTTTTTTTAATAGATCTTCCTTTAATACTACCAATAGTAAAAATATGCTAGCAGTAACTTCTCTTAGCTTCTATCTTCATTTTGTCTCCACTTATAAGGATATTTTCTTCATACAGAATTCTAGGTTGACATTTATTTTCTTTCAGCTCTTTAAAGATGTCTTTACATTTTCACATTTTTTTCTGACCTCCATCGCTTTTGTTAAAAAGTAAGCTATTATTCTAACCTTCGTTCTACTGAAGGTAATGTGCCTTTTTTCTCCAATTTCTTTTAAGATTCTCTCTTTGTATTTGGTTTTCGAAAAGTTAGCCATGCCTAAATTTAACTTTTGTTTTCATTTTTCTGTTTGAAACTCATGCTCTTGAATTTATGATTTGATATCTCTCATCAATTGTTTTTAAATTCTTAAGCATTATTTCTTCAAACATTACTTCCATTCTCTGTATCTTCTCTTGCTGGAATTCTTAGTAAACACATTTTAGAACTTTACTACCATTCACTATTTTAATTTATATGTCATAAATGTATATATTTTCCCTAATTTATATGCCATTTTCTGTATGTGTGTCAATCTCAGTACTTTCTACTGACCTATATTCCATTTTATCGCATTCTTGCATTCTGCCATGCCCAATCTACTCTGGAATTTCCAGTTTCATGCACTGTATTTTTCAGTCCTTGAATTTCCATTTTATGGAATCCAGGCTTCTGTTTAAATGTCCATTTTTGTCTTTATTGTCTTGAACTTATTAATCATTATTTAAAAGCTCTTTTCTGATAACTACATTATTTGAATCTTCTCTTGGTCTGTTTTTACTGATCTTATTTCTCTTGATTTCTTGTTAAATATCCCTTTCTTTAGCATTTCTCATAAATTTTTATTGAATGATGGACAACACGAATGACATAAAATGTCAAACTGTGGGTTATATTATCTCTGTCCCAACAAGTTACGGTTTTTCTTTTATTGGCAAGTCAGCAGATTATCTTTTTCCCTGGAGGGTTAGTTTTAAGACTTTTTTAAGGCTGATCTCATTTAGTCTTTTCTTTTCTCCCAGAAAATGGTCCCTCTGGGATCTTTTTTTTTTTTTTTTTTTTTTTAAGAGACAATGTCTCACTTTGTCACCCTTGGTAGAGTGCCATGGCATCACAGCTCACAGCAACCTCCAGCTCTTGGGCTTAGGTGATTCTCTTGCCTCAGCCTCCTGAGTAGCTGGGACTACAGGTGCCCGCCACAACACCCAGCTAAGTCCCTCTGAGATCTTAATAGAAAATCTGAGGCCTTAACCAAGGCTTGCCTGATATGACAGCACTTGAATTCCAATTTTTAGCTCCTCAGCAATGGTAAGCTTTGGGATCTTTACTCAAAAATGTACCCTTCTAAACTACTGCTTTCTGCTGGACTCCTTAGAATATCATTCTCTGAGTGGAAATCTTAGGAGAAAATGATGAGGGAGGAATCTTAGAGCCCTTCTAACTGTAGGTGATTCTTTTCCAGAATTTTGTCCCTGCAATTCTTATTTGCTCTGGCAGACTTCATCTACTATCTTGTTGGCCCAGTAAGATTAAAGCATTCTGCCTGGCTAACACTTTATTGCCAGTACTTTATTGAACTGGAAAGTGCCCTCAGGGAGAAAGATGAGGTAAATATGTAAGTATGGAACTCACTTTAAGGTCTCCTCTCCTGCAAAGACTATGCTCCCTTCAGTTCCTGGCTGCTTTGGCTACTCCCGAAGGCCCTCTAATACAGATGGCCCTCCATATCCATGTGTTCTGTATCACCAGATTTAACCAACCACAGATTG
Organism: Loris lydekkerianus; assembly: GCA_963574355.1. Taxonomy (NCBI): domain Eukaryota; kingdom Metazoa; phylum Chordata; class Mammalia; order Primates; family Lorisidae; genus Loris; species Loris lydekkerianus. The sequence goes on along the minus strand of CAUYPK010021074.1, from coordinate 6,657 downwards.
AAAATATTGAGGGAAAAAGAGCAATACAACAATAAAAAATATTTTTTAAATACAGAATAACTAACATTTATATAGCATTTTCATTGTTATTAGGTATTATAAGTCATCTAAAGATTATTTAAAGAGTACAGGAGGATATACATTGGTTATATGCTACTATTATGCTATTTTATATCAGGGACTTAAGCATCCCCTTATTTTTATATCCAGAGGAGTCCTGGAACTAATCCCCCACTAATACTTAGGTATAATTGTACACATATCTATATCTATAATGTGTAAACTTTTTACACCAACTTATATAATTACTATAAGTGAAAAAGCTAGCCCAACACATACTACTTTGATTGGAACTAGAACTCTAGTTAGAACAATTTTTAATAGTGGAAGATTACACATCCACAAGACTCTTTCTTCAAATGAAACCTTATGTGAAAGCATAATGTATAATATGAGTGAAAGAAATCTAGCCCAGCTTGGTCATTTCAGTAAAAAATGTCTAGGTTGGGCGGTGCCTATGACTCCAAGGGGTAGGGCACCAGCCCCATATGCCAGAGGTGGTGGGTTCAAACCCAGCCCTGGCCAGAAACTGCAAACAAAAAAAAAAAAAAAAAAAAGTCTAGGTTGATACATACATAGAAAATGGGATATAAAGCTGTTCATATCCTCTGGAACTTCTGAAGTTTGAAACCAAGAAGAGAAAGGGGTATGGGTTTTAGATTCAAAATGACTTGGGTTTGAATATAAACCTACTACTTCTTTACTGGTTATGTATCCATGAGTAAGTGACTTAACTTTGCTCAAGCAAATCTCCTCATCCATAAAATAGAAACAGTAATATCTACCTTACTTTTTGGTGAGAAGTTTTTGTAAGGATTATCACAAAGTATATGAAAACAGCTTGCACAATGTTTCATGTATAATGGACAAAATTATGTGCTTCTCTGGAGCAGGAATGTTTTCTCCATTTTTCTTTTTTCCTTTTTTTTTTTACTGTTGGGGATTCATTGAGGGTACAAGAAACTAGGTGACACTGATTGCATTTGTTAGGTAAAGACCCCCTTACAATCATGTGTTTTCTCCATTTTTCTAACACAAAAACATGTAGCTCCTATCCAGGGTTTGGACACTTGTTTGCTGAATAAATGCTTTCTGTTTTACCTTTGTTTTCACCATTAAAAATATTTTCATGTAAAACTAGGCCCCCACTGTCCTAAATCCTGAACTGTCATTATTCTGAAATAGCACAGTGGGACACAGATCATATTGAGAAGTATTAGACTAAACTGAGCTTTTAATTGCAAATGGAAGAAAAGTGAAGATGGGCTCCTATGTATGTGTGCACATGAAAATGGACAGTTTAGATAGTGATATTAATACAAAATTGAAACTGTTACCTGCAATGCTTAATATGAATTATAATCTGATCTTTCCTCATGGCCTAAATAACTCTAAAAGACATTTAATATAACCATTCAGTGGCATACGCTTTTTAAAAAATAAATTTGCTTTACTGAATGTGTAAATGTATTAATTGATAGAGGATCATGTAAGCCTTTGCTACTGTGTGATGATAATCATGTTAATAAAACATCATAATTTTTATCGGGAAAAAAGATGGATTTTCTGCTTTCAGCCTAAACAGAGAGAAGATGTTCTTTACAACACAGCAAACCTAAGAAAAGCAGGAAAATGCATTAATAAATATTAAAAGGAGACATTAATCAGAAAATAAGTAAACAGTAAAATAAATCCCTCGATAGTGTAGTTAAGAAAAAAAGAGAAAACACATATTGAAATTTAGAAATAAATAAAGAGATATAAACAAAGATATGGAAGACATTTTAAGTGAAGGGAGAATAACATGTATAATTCAATGATAATAAATTTGAAAAGCTTGATCAAACGAATGGTTTCCTATGAAAACAATTTGTCAAACTTGTTAAAAAATAAATTGGAAAGCTGAGCTAACTAGTAACCCTGCAAGAAATTCAAAGAATAGGCTAAGAATTGAAAAAATAGTTTAAATGCCCTTGGGCCCACATGGTTTTACAGGCTATTTCTTTTCTTTAAATTTTCAAGAAATCATTATGATTTTTTCATACTTCCCTAAGTCTGCTATAAAGTGGTTAGTTTTCCAATTCATAAAGGTTAGCATAACCTTGATAGGGTACCATGAAAAGAGAAAAAAATGTGCAAATATAGACACAAATTTTTTTCTTTAAATTTTCAAGAAATCATTATGATTTTTTCATACTTCCCTAAGTCTGTTATAAAGTGGTTAGTTTTCCGATTCATAAAGGTTAGCATAACCTTGATAGGGTACCATGAAAAGAGAAAAAAATGTGCAAATATAGACACAAATTGAAATTGTAAATCAAATAAAGCAATGTTTCAAGTAATAATGACACCATAAGCAACTATGACTTGGAATATAAGATGGTTCAACAGCAGGAAATCTATTAATGTAATTATCACATCAGTGGGTAAAAGAAGGCATAGCACAGTAGCAAAAGGGCAATCAGAGGTCAAGTCAGATTTTGAAGCCAGAATACCTGGGTTAGAAAACTGGTTTTCCACTTTCTCTGTGACTTTCATCAAGCAATCTAACCTCTCTATGCCTCAGTTCTCTTGCTATAAAATGAGGTGCATTGTAAACATATTTTCTTAATATTCTGTATATTATTATAAAGATTAAAGATGGCAGCTGAGTAACAGCTTCCCTGCAACTGGGCATGGTGGGTCTGGGGAGATAAAACTCCAGGCATCTCTGGCTAGTGGGATCTGCTTATAATCATCCCTTTGAGGATACAGGGAGTCAGCAAGGAACTTCTGGACCCCAAGAGGAGGACAAAAACATTGGAAAACAGGCAAGTGGCTGCATGTGTTTGATCGATCTAATCCCGCCGGCAACTATAAGTACAAGTAGCAGTAACACCACAAACCGGAAAGGCCTTACCTGTGAACTGTTTTGGTGTTTTTGGGTTTGACACTCAGTTGAACTGCCTTGTAGAGAGCTTAAGGAGGAGTGCGCAGAACTTTGGGCATTGTCTGGGGCCCCAGACAGAGCCACTGAGCTGGGCTGCAAGGAGCCATTGAGAGAACTGCCCCAGCAAGCTCCGCCCTCAGGGTCCCAGAGCAAGGATAGGGCGGGACCCAGTAACCTAGTGACTGAGCAGGCTAAAGGCGGGGACTGAGCTGCCTTACAGCCTTAACCCTTCGGAGCAGAGTGAGATGGTTTTGGCACACTGGAGCCTCAGGCTGTTGCCCTGGGTAGGGTGCCGTGGCATCACAGCTCATAGCAACCTCAAACTCCTGGGCTTGCTGCCACCTGGACCTCCATAAGAGCTGCGCTGCAAACCCGCACCAACAGGGCCTCTGCATGCCCTGACCAGGAACTACGGGAGCCACACAACCCTGCGACCTCCATTCTGTGTCCTCCCAGCCTCCACACTAGCCTACTCATCTGGTCAGGGATACTGATAGCTGTGTGCCCTCTGGAGTCCTCCCTGCCTCTGCGCAGAGCCTTTCTCCTGGCCAGAGACTGCTGGAGCTTTGGGATCTCTGTGACAAAGTCACTGGGCACCAGGCACTCCCAGAATAGTGCACACCACCTCCTGCCCTGTTGCTAGATCTGGGTGTGTCACACACCAGAGCTGCTTCCACAAGCAGAACTCCATAGCTGGAGCAGCCCCAGAGGAAGTACACAGGGTCACTCCCTACAAAGATCCAGCAACAATAGAGTGATCCTGCTGGAGTCTAATCTTGGAGAGACACCTCCCCAACTCTGAGGACAGCCAGAAGCTAAAAATCAATCATGAGGTGAAATCAACAGAAAAACTCTGGCAATATGAATAATCAGAGTAGATCAACTCCCACAAGGATCACTGGGGCAGACACAGCACAAGATCCCATGCACAAAAATATAGCTGAGATGTCATAAATCAAATTCAGAATCTGGATAGCAAATAAGATTGAATTAGAACTCCAAGCAGTAACCCAAAAGATATCTCAAGAATTCAACAATTTCAAAGACCAAATGACCAAAGACTTTGACACCTTGAGACAAGAAGTTGCGTCCCTCAAAGATCGGAGAAACACAGTAGAATCCCTCAGTAACAGAATGGAGCAAGAGGAAGAAAGGATTTCCGACCTTGAAGACAAAGTTTTTGAACGCTCCCAAACTCTCAAAGAGAAAGAGAAATGGAGAGCAAAAACAGATCACTCTCTCAGAGAGCTCTGGGATAATTTGAAGAAAACCAACATTCGTCTTATACGGATCCCTGAAAGTGATAAAGTGGCTTCACAAAGCACAGAGATTATGAAGGAGAACTTTCCAGACATGCCAAGGGATTCTGAAATTCAGATAGCAGACAGTTTCAGAACTCCAGCACGACTAAACCAGAATAAGACATCCCCCAGACACATCATAATCAATTTCACTAAAGTTAATATGAAGGAGAAAATTCTGAAAGCTGCCAGACGAAAGAAAACCATTACCTATAAGGGGAAGAGTAACTGCAGACCTCTCTGCTGAAACCTTTCAAGCTAGAAGAGCATGGTCATCGACTTTTAATCTCCTAAAACAAAATAACTTTCAACCCAGGATTCTATACCCAGCTAAACTGAGTTTCATTTATATAGAGAAATTAAATACTTCAATGACATTCACATGTTGAAGAAATTTGCCATAACTAAACCAGCTCTCCAGGATATTCTCAGATCTATCCTCCATAAAGACCAGCATAATCCACCACAAAAGTAAACCCACCCAGGAAATTTTGATCAAATTGAAACTTCCACAGTCACAAAAGGATGAAAAATGTCCATGAAACTCTCAAAAGGCTTATCAATATTCTCAATTAATATGAATGGTTTAAATTGTCCTCTAAAGAGGCACAGGTTGGCTGACTGGATACAAAAACTCAAGCCAGATATCTGCTGCATACAAGAATCACATCTTACATTAAAAAACAAATATAGACTCAAGGTGAAGGGATGGTCATCTATATTCCAGGCAAATGGAAAGAAGAAAAAAGCAGGCATTGCAATCCTGTTCACAGATGCAATAGGCTTTAAACCAACCAAAATAATTAAGGATGAGAATGAACACTTCATATTTGTTAAAGGTAATACTCAATATGATGAGATGTCAATTATTACTATTTATGCACCCAACCACAACACACCTCAATTTATAAGAGAAACTCTAACAAACATGAGCAACTTGCTTTTGCAACATGAGGAAATTGATCACTTCCATAGTAGTTGGAGATTTTAACACCCCTTTAGTAGTGCTGGATAGATCCTCCAAAAAGAAGCTCAGCAAAGAAATTTTAGATTTAAACTCAATCATTCAACATAAGGACTTAACAGACATCTACAGAACATTTCATCCCAACAAAACTGAATACACATTCTTCTCATCAGCCCATAGAACATACTCTAAAATCGACCACATCCTAGGCCACAATTCTAACCTCAGCAAATTTTTAAAAAATAGAAATTATTCCTTGAATCCTCTCAGACCATCATGAAATAAAAGTTGAACTCAATAACAAAAGGAACCTGCATACCCATACAAAAACATCAAAGCTAAACAACCTTATGCTGAAGGATAGATGGGTTATAGACAAGATTAAGAAGGAAATCACCAAATTTTTGGAACAAAACAACAATCAAGACACAAATTACCAGAACCTCTAGGATACTGCAATGGCAGTACTAAGAGGGAAATTTATAGCACTGCAAGCCTTCCTCAAGAAAAAAGAAAGAGAAGAAGTTAATAACTTAATGGGACATCTCAAGCAACTGAGAAGGAAGAACACTCTAACCCCAAACCCAGCAGAAGAAAAGAAATAACCAAAATCAAAGCAGAACTAAATGAAATTGAAAACAAAAGAATTATACAACAGATCAATAAATCCAAAAGTTGGTTTTTTAAAAAGATCAATAAAATAGATAAACCCTTGGCCAACCTAACCAGGAAAAAAAAAGAGTAAAATCTCTTATTTCATCAATCAGAAATGGTAACAATGAAATAACAACAGACCCCTCAGAAATTCAAAAAAATTTTAACAAATACTACAAGAAACTCCACTCTCAGAAATATGAAAATCTGAAAGAAATCAACCAATACCTGGAAGTACACCACCTACCAAGACTTAGCCAGAATGAAGTGAAAATGTTGAACAGGCCTACATCAAGTTCTGAAATAGCATCAACTACACAAAATCTCCCTAAAAAGAAAAGACCGGGACCAGATGGCTTTATGTCAGAATTCTATCAAACCTTTAAAGAAGAACTAGTACCTATACTACTAAACCTCTTCCAAAATATAGAAAAAGAAGGAATATAACCCAACACATTCTATGAAGCAAACATCACCTTGATCCCCAAACCAAGGAAAGACCCAACAAGAAAAGAAAATTATACACCAATATCACTAATGAATATTGATGCTAAAATACTCAATAAGATCCTAACAAACAGAATCCAACAATACATCAAAAAAATTATACACCATGACCAAGTCAGATTTATCCCAGGGTCTCAAGGCTGGTTCAATATACGTAAATCTATAAATGCAATTCAACACATAAACAAACTTAAAAATAAGGACCATATGATTCTTTCAATTGATGCAGAAAAAGCTTT
>CAUYPK010021073.1:0-26300 GCA_963574355.1 Loris lydekkerianus | reverse complement strand
AGCTTCTGAATCTTTCCAACTCTCTAGAAACCTGTGTTCTCTTCAGGCTCTCTGTTTATCTTCTGCAATGCTGTTCTTTTTCAAAGAAAAGAAGTATAAATTAATTTGCATTCCCACCAGCAGTGTAGAAGTGTTCCTTTTTCTCCACATCCACTCCAACATCTCTGGCATTGGGATTTTGTGATATGGGCTAATCTTACTGGAGTTAGATGATATCTCAAAGTAGTTTTGATTTGCATTTCTCTGATGATTAAGTATGATGAGCATTTTTTCATATGTCTGTAGGCCATATGCCTTCTCTTCTCTTCAAGAGAAGTTTCTCTTCAAGTCCCTTGCCCAGCCTGCAATGGGATCACTTGTTCTTTTCTTGCTTATACATTTGAACACTTAGAGATCTAAAAATAGATCTGCCATTCAATCCTATAATTTCTCTACTAGGTATATACCCAGAAGACCAAAAATCACATTATAACAAAGATATTTGTACTAAAATGTTTATTGCAGCCCAATTCATAATTGCTAAGTCATAGAAGAAGCCCAAGTGCCCATCGATCCATGTATGGATTAATAAATTGTGGTATATGTACACCATGGAATATTATGCAGCCTCAAAGAAAGATGGAGACTTTACCTCTTTTATGTTTACATGGATGGAGCTAGAACATATTCTTCTTAGTAAAGTATCTCAAGAATGGAAGAAAAAGTATCCAATGTACTCAGCCCTACTAAGAAACTAATTTATGGCTTTCATATGAAAGCTATAACTCAGTTATAACCTAAGAATAGGGGGAAGGAGGATAGAGAGGGGATGGAGTGGGGAGGATGGGCGGAGGGAGGGTAATTGATGGGATTACACCTATAGTGCATCTTACAAGGATATATGTGAAACTTAGTAAATGTGGAATGTAAATGTCTTAGCACAATAACTAAGAAAATGCCAGGAAGGCGATGTTAACCAGTGTGATGAAAATATGTCAAATGGTCTATAAAACCAGTGTATGGTGCCCCATGATCACACTAATGTACACATTTATGATTTAATAATAAAATAAAATAAAACAAAATAAAATAAAATAAAATAAAGAAAAGCAGCCAACGTGGTTGGAACGTGTGATGTCCACCTCCAAGCCGGGGGACAGCCGCTTGCCACTGGCCTTCCCTGCAGCGATCCAGGCCTGGTTCGGAGGCAGTGGTGTCAGGCCAACCTCTTGCTCCGTGTCTGCAGCTCCCTTTTGGGATTACTGGTCTACCAGGGAGAGACCACCGCAAATCAGCGTTGTCCCAGTGGCTGGGGCATCGTTGCTAAGGGCACGGCGCGGCTGCATTCCCAAACTCCTCATTAGATTGAACTGTGCACTTTATTGAAAAACAATTGTCGCCAACGGTGGAGGAGACAAAGCCGTCTTTTCTGGATTAGATCCCATAGAATCACCACGTAGCACAAACGCTCCTCTCCAAGCCCCCCGTCTTTAGCGCCATCTTTGGTTTGTGGACAGCCCAATATAAAACTTATTTTGATCTACATGTTTTAAAGAAAGTCCAAATACATGATATAAAATGCAGGTGTCAAGCAAATGAAATACCCTGAAACTGGTTAACAAATTTTAAGACACCGCTTTGCTTATTCACCCAGTTCTTTCTCCCATCAAAGGGCAACGCTTTCCTCTTTATTGGTATTTCTGACTTTTTCATCAGCATTGTTATTTTAATTGCATTTATGGAAGAACTGCCTTTACGTGCAACGCCCTTGATGTAGAGCTGTTTGCATTAATACATTCATTTTCTTCTTTAAACACGTCCTTGAAGTAAGGGCCTTTGGAATATATATGCAAAAACAATGTAGATAAGTACTAGGGTAGAAGAACCATCACACATTAAATCTTTTATGCCTTAGACTACTCATTCCTTTTAAAAAGGTGGAAACTGTAGCCAAGGCAAAAGAATTTGTTCTTAAATCTGTGAAGTCAACGAAATGCATAATATTTTGGAGAAAAAATGAAAGGAAATCCTATGATAGTGAGTAATCACCAAGGACTAATGGTCAGCTTATTTGGCAAAATCTTCATGCCTCCTGGGCATTTTAAAATATCTTCTAATCTTACCTCTAACAAGCATTGAACGGATAGGAGAAAAGGAAATACTACAGGAGAGATAAGGATCAATTCTTTTCTGGCCAGAAGAGATAGTGGCAAGATTTTATATGCTTGTCTAGGAAGCTGGAAGCTGTGGAATGGCCGTCTGGCAAGTAACCCCTTGTTCTCCTCTGTGACACTGTCTGCACCAGTAGCGCCAGGCAGAGTCCCTGACCGGTCTGTCATTGCAGGTTCCTGAAATTATGCCACCAGGGGGCAGCAGTGACTAATTTTAGCAAGGAGAGGCCCCCTCCCCACTCCCTGCAGGCACCTGCTGCCTCCCTGCTTTTTAAGAAAAGTTGTGTTTCTTTGTCCTGGGGTATACAAAATCAGCCCTTCAGAAACCACAAATTTGCAGGGTGGGAGAAATGCACTCCTGATTAACAGTAGGATAAAGGAAAGGGCCCTCGACTATTTCTTCCTTGGCAAGTACTTAATAAAGTTTGAAGGACATATGTTTTTGACCAGAAACAACTGGTCAGGGTACCTTTCCTCCCTGGATTTTCATGTTACACAGAGACCTGTTACACAGATTTGCAAAGTTAATCCTTGCCATGAATCAAACCAAAATAACAAGCTACTTTATTGCTCCTCCACTCAAAACGTCTTGAGCATGGGGTCCTCTTGCTGCAAAGACCACCTTCTAAGAATGATCTCAGTCATAGATAATCAAGATTTAACACAGAAATTAAGAGACAGGTGGGGAGTCTTAACGATTTCCTCCATTTAATGTGTCATGCAAAACAAAGCACAGAAAGAAGAAATTTAAGTCGTTTTCCCCAGAATGCCGTGCTATTAGGAAATCATCTGGGATTCCCTTTATTGCCTGTGTAAGTCCCTCCTAATTCCTTCTCCTGCTAGGAAATAAGCTTCTGGGGGGTCTTTCGGTTCTAGACTCCTCTTTCTAAACCTGTCACAAGCTGGTTGCCGTTTTTTGTCACCTGATCTGTCTCAAATCCTTCCCTCTGGTGGAGCGAGGCAGTGGACACATTCAGAGCCGAAACTCCCAGCAGACCTCATCATTGGCCTTTCTGCTGCAGGTGGGACTGGGTGACAGACGGTGCTGGGAGAGGCAGGGAAGCCTTCTCTGCTTTCCTGTTTGCTGAGTTTCCAGTTTGAAAAGCAATCACCTGTTTCTAGAATAATCATTAAATGAATTCACAGCACTCAGTAACTGGAATTCCTGGCTTTAAGGCCACCTGGCTGAATCAGTGAATGAAAAGAAATCAACCAAAATAAACCACTATACCTGTGAATTGTGGCTTCTACACTGGTAGGTCAAGAGGGTCTTGTGGGTGGGAGAAAAGCACCCTGGACCCTCAATGGCTGCCTTTGAGTCTCAATTTTGCTACTTACCAAGTCTGGAAGAAACAAACAAACAAACAAACAAACAAACAAAAAACCCCACAGACTTCTGGGAGTTAGAATACCTGCCCTATTGTCCTCATGGATGGCCTCAGGCCAAGTTAGGGACTTCAGAGGAGGTGCTTGGAAGTTTAGAGGGTCAAGCTTGCAGTGGGACAGCACTATGGATGATAACAACACCGGAGTTCCCCTCACTCCTGCTTGTGCTTTCTGTGGTTCCAGTTACTCATTGTCAACTATAGCCTGAAAATATTAAAGGTCTTCACTTAATAAGGAAAGAAAAAAAAAATCATATGCTGAGGTTGCCAAGATCTATAGCAAGGACAAATCTTCTGTACACAATACTGTTGATAGTATATTATTATTTGCACTATTTTATTATTAGTCATTGTTGTCAATCTTTTACTGTGCCTAACTTATAAGTTAAATTTTGTCATAGGTATGCATAGGAAAAATCATAGTCTAGTGTGTATATGGGGTTCAGTACCACCTGTGGTTTCGGGCCTCCACTGGAGGTGTTGTATTTGTTGCTATTTATTATGAATAGGGTTACATATTAAACACTTTTTGCAGATGGCCTCCCTAACCCATTGCAATTATGTGTAGTACATAAGAATTTCCTCACTTAAGAGGTTAAAAATTTGCAGTACAGAGAAATTCAGTGATTTCCCCGGGGTCCTACAAGTCGGGTCTGTTGTGAACAGCTGCTTTTATCTTGGCCAGTGAGGTCTTCAGCATCTGAAGCTGCTTCCTGCAGGAGGTTGAACCTCTGTCCACCCTTCAGGCCACATGACTTCTCACTAGGGGCACTCATGTTAATGAAGGATCATTAATGACCTTATATAACTGTCTTGATTGCCTGCACTGCACCACTCTGATTTACAAGTCATGTATCTGAGGTGACATCTTCACTCTAAGGAGAAAAAAAGGAGGTGAGAGCTAGAGTGGGAAGCCAGCAGTCGCCACGCCTAATTAGCAGAACTCTGCAGCCTGGCAGAGAGGGCTTCTTCTAAGGAGCAGCCTGACTTGAGAAAGTGGAGCTTTGAAGGAGCAGCTGTCTGCCAGAGATGGGAAGGAGTGGACTCAGGGAGGTGTGGTCAAGGTCATCCAGAAGTACCTCAGGTAGATTTGTGAACTCTGGTGATGACACTTGGAGCCTGGGGACGGCTCTGCCCTCTGAAATGCTCTGGGGAGAGGGATAGCCAGAGAGAGACTGCTGTCACACGTTGTGTGCCATTCAGGGCTTGGGGTGCCTGTCTGGAATTAGGCTAACCCTTCCCTTTGTCTTTTTAAGATGCCAGCTCCCTGGTTAGGGGGCGATTGTCAGGGAGGGTTGAACTCTTGTGGATGGAGTTTGTTGTGGTTGATCAACAAAGCAGCCAGCTGCAAGCAGCAGATCTTCTTTAGTGTCCTCCGCAGCATCCTGCAAAGTCTGTTCATGTTTTGAAAGATGAGTTCTGTGGAGGAGGTAACCATGCAGGCAGGGCAAACACACAAAAAATAGTGAGACATTATGAGAAAGCATTTGATATTTAATTACAGTCCCCACGGTGCAGCCTGAAGGGAGACCTGAGATCAGGTACGATTTCCAGGGAAGAGACAGTGACCAAGACCATGGAATTTTGAAGAAGGAGACAGTGTCTTTCCCAGATGAGAACATGTCATGAAATGCAAAAATGAACATGTGTGCAGAGGGGACAAAAGAGCAGAAATAGCATTCTTTGTATCTATTATATTTCCTTGTCAGTAACAGTCTTGATTGGGGTGTTAATGAGACCAAATTGACTCAACTATGTGAGTTAACTTGAAAGGGCTGGGAATCAAAATTCCAACCCTTCATCCCAAATCACGGATTCATCACCTTAAACCATGTTTCTCCTTAATTTTAGAGCTTGATTTTACAGAGAAAACGAGATTTTCAAATAAATGTCTTTAAAAGATAGAAACTAAAACCAGAAGAAAATCCAGTTACTATTTATTGAAACTGGCAGGGGGGAAAAAAACTTTCTAAGCACAAAATTAATGAAAAAAAAAAAAACATAAAAGGAAAATAGATCTTTGCTTATGAAGAAATTAAATTCTTTTTTTTTTTTTTAGTTAAATCATAGCTGTGTACATTAATGCAATCATGGTTACCATCAAACTGGTTAACACAGCCTTCAACGCGTTTTCTTAGTTAATTATATTAAGACATTTTGGAGGGAGGTGAAGAAATTAAATTCATTATGTTCATAAGCATAATGTTAAAACCAACTCATAACATTCTTATAACAAGGAATTGGTACAATTTTTAAAACCTCTCATAAATAACTCATAAAATTTATAAGAAATACTAAACACTCCTAGAAAAATGAAAAGGAACATGAGCATTCAGTGATCAATATTTGAAAACAATCTGAAAACGCAAATAAAAGTTTCTTTGTCATGAGTGCCAAAACGTTGCCTCATATACTGCTGTTGAAAATGTAAATGTTGCAGAAATACCAAAATATTTATTCCTTTAACTCAATAATTTTTTTTCTAGGGGTGTATTCATAGGGATTAATCAGAATTTTGGACAAAATTTTGGACAGAAGATAATTTATATTTTTAATGAAACATAATGGCAAATACCTAAGTATTAAAAGGAAAAAAAGAAGACATCTGTAGGTGTATTACTGTTCTGTGAGTAATTGAACAATTACCACAAAAGAGTGTTAAGCTTTTTTCAAAAGGTAGCAACGTTGAATGTACAATATTATCCCCATAATAGTTAAATATATGTGCTTAGGGGGAAAAGGCTAGAAGGAAATGTAACACAGGCTAAGTTGTTATTTTTTAGTGGTGAGATTACAGGTATTTTGAAAGCCTATTTTTCAGTCTTTTAGATGAATATGTACTATTTCATACCAAATGTTTTAAATAATCAACTTGCTCCTCTCATCTACTTATTGAACAGGTCTTTGCTGAGATGCTTCTTGGTGGTGTTGGTCACCTGCCCGCAAGGGTGAGCACGGTCCTTACTCCCAAGGAGCTTTCAAACCAATACGCATGTGTTAGATTACAAATGAAAACAAGTACTATGGATGAGAGTTTCCATAAAAATTCAAATAGAAGTAACCTGACACAAATGATTTGGGAGACAGAGTTCTCAACTCTGACACCACAGTCACCTGGGGAACTTAAAAGAACAACCCCATCCAACACCCCTGCCTCCCCATCAGTCTGAGATTCTGCTCTCCAGGTGATGTAACATTCAACCTGGTGGGGGTGAGAACTGGACTGAAGTGAGAAGATGTAGACAGCAGGCAGGATGTGGCCAGAATCAGGCTGAGTGAGCAGGGGTGAGATCCCAGGGGGAATCAGGCCAGGTGTGCAGGGGTGCAGTCCCAGGGGGAATCAGGCCGGGTGAGCAGGGGTGAGATCCCAGGGGGAATCAGGCCAGGTGTGCAGGGGTGCAGTCCCAGCGGTCATGAGATTTTTATCTTGTACATTTGATGATTATCTTGACAGCACTACAAAGTCTTTGAAGCATTTGAACCCAGACTTGATGAAAGATTGATATTTTCTAACTCTGTCTCTGTCGTGGACAGAAGAGATTGGTGGGGAACCAGAATGGAAAAGCCCCATCCGGGTGCCAGGGTAGGGTAGAGTGGAACCAAACGATGGTGGCAGAAATAGGGAAGGATGGATGCATTTAAAAAATATTTAGGGGGTAAAATTGTGGTGGCTGGTTTATGATTGCATGTAGAAATGGTGGTAAGGTATTTATCTTGTGAAATCTGATTGAGGTTTATTTACTAGACACAAAGAGTTGTTAACAGCTGGTGAGCTTTATCATAATCACTGGGGAAAAAAAAAACTTTTTAAAATGTTCCTTTAACCAAAGTGAATTTATGCCAGGAAGATATTCAATATTAAGTCTGAATCAAAAATAATTGACTTGTTGAAAGCCACAAGTATGTAAGAATGAGTACCCTGCTGGGGGTGGGAAGCCTGCAGCCTTCCTGGTCCTCAAGTGTGCCCTTTTGACTAAATCCGAATTTTACAGGACAAATTATTTTATTGAAAGGCATGTAGCAGAGAATGATGAAGCTTTTCTTGCCTCCTTTGGTGCTGAAAGAAGAAGAGGGATCTTCAAATCAGAAGGCTTCAGGCCCCCCCACCCCAAACTGAGCAGGAAAAACGATAATGACTATTAGTGTCTGTGTGAACTTTAGTTCGTCCCAGGGACAGTGGAGTTTGATTCCTTGACTGCACATTCACAGTGTTATCTGCCCTTTTCATTTGGTGTATTAAAGGGCACACTTCTCACTCTATTTACATTTCAATCTACTGCCCTTGCTTCTCAGTAATGGAGAAAATCAAAGGTTAGGTTGGAACAGACTGTAGGGCTCTGTTAGCCTTCCCTCAATTCTGTGTCACTAATAATCTAGGCCAGCTGCATTTGCAGATGTTGGACAAACAGGTAAATGCTGACAAGTACCTGAGGGCACACTATGCTAGAGGTGATTTAGGAACACAAAACACCCCAGCTAATTGGAAGGGGGTTAAAAAGGGCTTGGGATTATTTTAAAAAATAGATCCAGAAATGTATTATGGGAAATCAAAATCTATTAGAAAACAAGACAATAGAATGGATTCTTGGCATGTGCAGGTAACATTTAACATTTCAATTATTTGGGGAACATAAAATAATAAGTAATCTTTCAGGTCTTATGAATTAAAGGTGGTATTCCAGAATGGTCTTAGGTGACTTAATTGGCTTCTTAGCATCTACATCTTTCTTTTTTAAAAATTTCAGAGTATCGGAGGGTATACTTTTGTATTGCGCTTTTGTACAGATTGAGTCCAAGTTACTGGTATGCCCTTCACCCAGATTAGCCTGTCTGTATCCCATAGCTGTGAACTTGCCCACCACTGAGCATCTGAGTCCTCACTCAACTTTGTTCTCGATTCAGCACTGTCTGTTCACTATGGCTTATGATGGCAATCAATGAATGAAAACAAAATGAAAGCCAAACACCAAGAAACAAATTTGTTCCTCTTGAAAAAATAACCTTGAAAGTCAACAATTAACTTTGGAATGAAAGTTAAGTAGTTCCAAAGGCTATACCATAAGATTTCTTAGACTGAAAAAAGGAAAAGTCATTCAACTTGAGAATTATCATGCACTCTACAGAGAAACAAGAGTAAGCAATCTGTGAAACTATTTCAGCAATTACTTCTGCCAGAATTTATGTTAATAGCTGTGTAAAAGACTTTAGCACTGAATTTATGGAATCATTAATTGTCTAAGGGGGTCACTTAAAATTTTGTTATACTTTATGGCATTTTACGGAGAAAATGATATTTAGGAGTGGTATTTTCAGATTTGTGAATTTGAGAAGGCCTAGGGACATTTTCCTCATAAATGCTTATTTCTTAAAGTGTTGATGACAGGGGACAGATAAAATGAACAAAAGCATTCAGAGAAGAGAGAATGAAAGTGCTTAGGAAAGAATTACTTCACGTGGTCCAGTAAGGACTTGGAGATAAGGCTGTTTGACTCAGAGTCATCATGGGTTGATAAGGGTAATATGCAGAAAAGGGTAGAGGTGTAGTGATACAGGCAGAAGGCCAGAGGTCCTAGTAATGTGTGTTGTGAGTAAATCAATGGAAGCAAATTTCAGAAACCTTGCATGGCCAGCTGAGAGCCCAGGCCCCCGCAATCCTGCTTCTGCTGTTTGCAGCTCTGTGACTTTGAGGAAGCCGTTTATCCTCTCCAGTCTTTAATTTCTTTTCTGAACCTTAATTTCTTCATCCATAAAATGATTGCAGGGGCCTAGGTAATGCCTGAGGTACAGTTCAGTGATTTTACGGCATGTAGGGAATCAGACTGTACGGTTTTGCCTTCTTTGTTTCTTCCAATGAACATTAGATGTTGAGCACTTTCCACACCGCTGCCGTCACTTTAAAACGTGCCGATGACTGCAGTGCTTACTATCTGAATTATTGAGCCGTTCCCCGTATATAGAACTTAACTTCTTTTCAATGTTTTTATTTTGAAAATGCTTCATTACACATCTTTGTAAATATTTGTCTCCTTTTCCAGTGAGTTTCTTGCGTTGATTCCTAAAAATAAAATTACTCTTTCGAAGACAATGAACACTTTACAAGTGCTTGGTATCTGTTGCTGCATTAATTATTTAATGTATTTTATCATTTAAATTTTACTCATTTTCATTTTAAAATTTCTTATGTGTTCATGTGCATTTATAAGTCAATATTGTTCACTAGTAACTTACCTGTTGATATCCTTTGACTTTCCCCCCTGTTGGAAAGCCAGTCCTTTCTTTGTTTCAGTTTAAAGACATCTTTTATTTTAAGGATAATAATAACCTTTTGGTTCTTTTATTTGTAACCCATAGGTGTCCTGACCTCACATATCAGCGATTACAAATTTTCAGCAATTCCACAAATCCAACTCTTCCAGCTTCTGATCAGATGTTTCTGGGGTCTCCCCCACCACATTGTCTTCCAGGAACTTGATTAGAAAATGATAAGTTTGCAAGAGTAGCAGACATCTGTACCTTTCCAAGACAGTTGCTTTTTCTGGTTCATCGTCCTTGGCCACCAGCCTGTTGCCTTTCTCCACATTCCTGGACCACCACAAGCTCCCCCCCGCCCCCCCACCCCCACCCCCAGTCTGCCTGCCCAGCAAAGGCTCTTCTGTGCCTTTTGGCTAGCTTTTCCCCATCAGGTGGTTGGGGTCCTGGAAACAGAGTTCCTTTCTTTCATTTTTACCTCAGGTGTCTCCTTCACAGACAACAGAGGACTCCGAGTGTCCAGAGGCAAAGCAGCAGACAATGGTCAGGCCAGCTCCACCCTCTTCTTGGAACAGCCTTTTGGCTAATGTCTTGATCTAGGCTGAGCCACTTTCTTCCAGACACACTTCCAATCTCCTTTCCCTCCAGACCCTGGGTCAGATCCATGGACACATTCAAATCTTTACTGTGCTCAGGATTCACGTGCTCTCTTTCCCCAGGTTTCTTCAAGGGGAAGCCATTATAGTGTTCCTGCCCTCTTTCTGAGCATTCCTGCCCTCTTTCTGAGTATTCCGTGGCTGTTGGGCTGCCCAATGGTGGCATGGGGCTGGTCCAGTGGGCAATGTGACCTGATGCCTGAAAAGGACTCATGACCTTTGTGTAACCCCAACACAGATACCACTAACTATTGTGCCTAAGTTTGGTTCTGGTGTTTTGCAACATACAGAAGTTGTTTTTATTGTACCTATGATCAATTTTAGGATTTTTTTTCATTCATGACTTGTTCCATTATCATTCTACATTGAAAATATCCCAATCATCTGAACTTTGATGTTCATCTGGAAGAGACTTTCTCTGAAAACCTTTAAAGGCAAAGAGAAATTTCCCTGCTGGTTATTAAAAAGTGCATCAAGTCACAGTATCTAAATCAGGTTGGCTGTGGCAGAATAATCAGAAAGATGCACCCAAGTGATGAGACTAAAAAGTCATAAAACAGACCTTGTATTGCTCGATAATGTGGAATGCAGAAAATTTGCATGTTGATGAGGGGGAGTCCTATTATTCCATCAGTAGGACTAGAAAATGCAGATACTTACATAAAGTATTGAAGTAAAATATCATGTAACTACAAATTAGATGTATAGTTATTTTAACTTAACTTCAGGTAGGCAATTTTTTTACAGTGCCAGACACTATTCTAGGTACTGAAGTTATATCTGCGAAATAAAAGAACCAGCACCCTGACTTACTATAATGAAGAGAAACTTATGCTAAATGAACGAATAAATAAAGCAATAAAGAAACTCAGAATATAAATGCGATGAGGGGAACAAACAGCATGATGAGCTACAGAGGAAATGGGGAGGAGGGAAAGTGACTGCTAATGGGGTGGGCTGAGAAGATGTAATCAGATCAGAAGCTGCTGGAACAACATATTCAGTTACAAGGACTGACAATTAAGTTTGCAAACTCGCTACAGTGGGTGCACGTTGGCAGCACTCTACATTTGTGAGACTGATATGACTAAGAGAAGCTCTCTTTTCACTTCAGGATCTTGAATTCTGCCCCCTGTACATTCAGGGAGAAGAGCCCCATTGCTGTCCATTGGCTTACAGTGAATACCAAATCTCTCTATCTAATGTGGTATTTTCTGCTAATTAATATTGGGCCAGAGTCGTCCTACACCATTCTGTTTGGCAGGGGCAGCTGGTTCTAGAGGGTTGGCCCATAACATCAGCAAATGCCAAGGGCTTGAACTCTTTCACTGTGATGTTAATTCACTGAAAAGTGAGTTCATTGGCCAAAAATGATGTTGTGTGAGATGCTACTCTATTATCTACAGTGTGTCTGATAGGAGGTGTGGATACACGTGCAAGTTAACATTAATCTATGTTGCAGGGTGTCAGACAATAAGTAAGAATGCTTCTGAGTAACTTCAGCTTCAGCATACTTAAAGTTTTAGAATTTGAAAGACTTTTACACACAGTCCACACGTCACCGAGTCTGCTTTCCACCAGAATATACGGAGAATATTAAAAAAAATGAGTTGTTGGAAAAATGAATGGCATTCAATATATGTTGGGTGGAAAGATTTGTACAGAAAAATCCACCTTGGAGTGATTAATCCTTGACAATCCCAGCAGGCTAATATTTTTCTGGCAGTACTCAGGCACTAGAACTGCATTTATTCCTGACTCCCCCACTTCAGACAGAATTCTTATGGGGGACATAGCTTTTCTGCCATTAGATATTTGTTGCAGCTGCCACAGGATGAGGCTTACTGCAAGGGCCTTGTGGCATGGGAGGGGGGGGGTGTCCAAGACCTCACTGTCTGAATGTTTCGAGGCCAGTCACTCATAGGTATGGGTACTCATGGCAGAAAGAGGTAAGGGATGAGATTGCCTTAAAGAAAAATAGCACCTGGCAATAACATTGTAGAGAAAAACAGTAGGTGCAGGCATCATGCTCAGCACAGGTGACCAATACACTGCAGAGAGAATCCAGTGACTCCAAATGACTAAACTGGTTTGGGTCTCTTCTAACCAGAAAGGGCTTTGGTCACCCCCAGGGTGATGCTGGTAGGTATAGAGTGGAATGGGATCTATTTTCTGGGGAGCTTCCCTTATATGCAGAAATAAATTGATTTATACAAACCATAATCTGCTGGGGATGGTGGCTGCTCACAAGTGACTTGAAATGGGTCATTGGCCCGTCTGGGGCAGCCTTCTTTATAGATGCAGAACTCCTGACCACTCTTCCCTGAGAGATGCAGTCTCTCAGTGATGGCAAATGAGGCTGGAGTCTCATCCAGAGCTCTAGGTGTGGGGGCCACGCAGGAATCAGAAAGAAACAGAGAGAATGCCCGTCTCCCTAGCTCTGTATTACCTTCCCAACTTGGCCCTGTCTCCCTAGCTCTGCGAGACATTCCCACCTTGGCCCTGACTCCCTAGCTGTGCGCTACTTCCCCACCTTGGTCCCATCTCCCTAGCTCTGCGTTACCTTCCCACCTTGGCCTCATCTCACTAGCTCTGCGCCACCTCCTCAACTTGGCCTGTGCTACTTCCCCACCTTGGCCCCATCTCCCTAGCTCTGCGCTACTTCCCCACCTTGGTCCCATCTCCCTAGCTCTGCGTTACCTTCCCACCTTGGCCTCATCTCACTAGCTCTGCGCCACCTCCTCAACTTGGCCCCCTCTCCCTAGCTCTGCCCTACCTCCCCACCTTGGCCTGGAGGCAGCACATTTAGTGCTTGGAGTCTCTTAAAATCTTTTACAAAAATAGCTGTTTTTTCCCCCTGTGGTTTTAACAACTTTTTCCACAAGGAGTCAAAAACTGTAGCTCAGGAAATACCAAGAGGAGTAGCTGTTTCATTGTCTAATTATCCCAAGTATCCTCATATAATGCACCTTTCCCCAGTCCCACAACAATCACCTGATGTTTATAAAATCACACAAATAGACCTGGAGGGAAAAATGTGTGCGCATGTTATTTTGGGGAGAGGGGTGCTGGTGAGCCCTATATTCCCAAATATGGTTGAGGCTGATGTCTAGGCTACCCTAATGAATACCAAGGTGAAAAAGTTAAATGTGGCAAAATCACTCATCACTCAATCTGGTTTGATTTCTTTGTTGTGTTCCAAGCCTTTTTGATATTTAGAGTACTTCAGAATGTTTACTACAGAGTAGAATTGTGCAAAAACGTGTCACATCTGCAGATACCCAAGGGTAACCCATAGAGCCTTCATGTTCCAACCCATAGAAACATCTATTTAGGCAAAAGAACAGTGTTTCAAGTTTTTTAAAGTAATTTCTTTCAATTTTAAAATCAAGAAATTTCGCTTTAAATTATTTGTTATTTTTTTTAAAAGTATTATCTTGGAGAGATTTAAAAACTCCAAATTTTTTGGATATATTTGAAAAATTCATACTATATCCTCATTCCTGAGTGGCAGTAATAGGCTGTGACTTTTAGAGAGGACATGTGGCTCCAGTTCTTCACACTCGACACTGGCTCATTCATTCACTAGCCATTTATATTTGTGCTGACTCGAATTGTGTATTTATGGAAATGCCCAAACTAATTCTACAGAAGTCAACTTACTCTACCCAAAGCTCTATGAATATCCTATCATGAAATATTGACCTTAGGCTTGGCGCCTATAGCACAGTGGTTATGGTGGGGCTGGCAGGTTCTGGTCTGGCCCGGGACAGCTAACCAACAATGACAACTGCAACAAAAAAATAGCCAGGCCTTGTGGCGGAAGCCTGTACTCCCAGCTAATTGGGAGGCTGAGGCAAGAAAATCGCTTAAGCCCAAGAGTTTGAGGTTGCTGTGAGCTGTGATGCCACAGCACTCTACCAAGGGTGACATAATGAAACTGTCTCAAAAAAAAAAAAAAAAAAAAGAAAAAGAAAAAAAAGAAAGAAAGAAAGAAAAGAAAAGAGAAGAAACCTTGTCTAAAGGGGACCATCAACAGAGTAAACGTGCAACCCATTGCATGGAGGAAAATTTGCAAAATATAAATCTGATAAAGGATTAATATCCAAAATATATAAAGAACTCCTATAACTCAACAACAAAAATAAATAAATTGATTAAGAAATAGGCAAGGAACTTGAATAGGTATTTCTCCAAAGAAGATACACAGCCAACAAGCACACGGAAAGATGTTCCACATTGTTAGTCGTTACGAAGATGAAGATCAAAGCCATAATCAGATAGCCTTTCATACTCATTCAGATGGACATTGTCAAAATAAAAACAAAGCAAAGAAACAAAAAACAGAAAAAGCAATTGTTGGCCAGAAAGTGGAGAAATTGGAATTCTTGTGCCTTGCTGGTGAGAAGATAAAATGGCGTCATCACTTTGGGAAATAGCATAGAAGTTCCTGAAAGAATTAAATATACATTTACCATGTCAGGCAGCAATTCCACTTCCGGGTATGTACCCCCAAAATTAAAGACGTGACTAGAACAAACCTTTACATGCTCATGTTCATAGCAGCGTTGCTCATCGCAGCCAAAGGTGAGAGCTAAGCGAGCACCCATTGCAGGATACGTGGATCAATGACATCATTAGGCACAGGATACGTGGATCAATGACATCATTAGTGCAGGATACATGGATCAATGAGATCATTAGGGGCATTTGTCTCAGATGGTTTTCATTTTAAGGATTTGATTGTTTTTCCTTTTTCACTATTATTTATTTTAAAGCTCAACAATATTTATATAGTTCAAAAGTCAAAATGACAAACTTAGAGAAATTTAGTTTCTGTCTCTGTCCCCTCTCACCACGTATCTGTGTACTTGCTCTAGGTCATTGTTTTTACCAGTTTCTGGATGCTTCTTTTGGAGATTCTCCTTGCAAGTGTGTCTCATATAAAAAATACTAATATTATTATGTCCTCTCCTTTATTACATAATGTGAGCATTACATACAGTATTGGGCATGTTCTCTCTTTTTTATTTTTTTTTTTACACTTAACATCTTTTCCTGGCAATTACTCCATCCACATGTATCCATCTTCATTCTTTTTATGTGGCTGTATAATATTTTAATGTATAAATGAATCATATCTTATTCAATCCTTCCCTTACTAGGAGACTTTTTTTTCCCCAAGACTTTATAAATAATGCAGTAGTCAATAACTTTGTTGATTATATTTTGGGTTTGTGCAGGTATGTTTTCAAAGTAAATTATTACAGTAATACTGCTAGATCAAAGCAGAAATGCATCTGTAACTTTGCCAACTTAGATTTTACTTACTGTCCTGGAGCCTCTTCTGCATGAACATGGGCTGCAGAAGGAAATGCACAGACTTGGAGTCACACTGGCCTGGGTTTGAACCCTCGTTCTAGGATGTACTAATAAACTATGCAATCTTGATGATTAGTAATACCACTTCTATCTAACATGTCTAGTAGCTTGTCTTGCATCAGAAATACCATTCAAAAATCAGTTCCCTTTTTAGTTCCTAAAGTTGATAAAACTCTTGTATACTTGTATACTTTTCAAATTCTGAATTTTTTTCTTTCTTTGTTTTGTTTTTTTGAGACAGAGTCTCACTTTGTTGCCACGGCTAGAGTGTTGTGGTTCAGCCTAGCTCACAGCAACTGGATTCAAGTGATCATCCTGTTTCAGCCTACCAAGTAGCTGAGACTACAGGTGCCAATGATTTTGGCTAATTTTTCTCTTTTTGGTAGAGACAGCCTCTTGTTTCACTCAGGCCATTCTCAAACTCATGAGATCAAGCAATCCTCCCACCTTGGCCTCCTGGAATACTGGAATTTCAGGTGTGAGCTGCTGCTCCTGGCCCCAAATTCTGGACTTCTTGCTTTGCATTCTGTTCTGACATCTCTCTCTAACCTGCACACAGTCTTAGGTTAGCCATGGAGCATTCTTTTTTATTTCTCTCTCTCTCTCTCTCTCTCTTATTTACTTTATTTTTTTAATAGATAACTAATATTTATAAATAAATAAATAAATATATAAATAAAAATAGAAGATAATTTCAAAAAACAGATCATGCCAAATCTTATAGACAATAGAAAAAGAAGAAATACTTCAAATTCATTCTACTTCATCTGGATATACCTGATATTAAAATTGGAGAAAATATATTATTATAAAGGGAAATTACAAACACATTTCATTTATAAATAAGGATGCAATATCCTAAACAACATATTAACAAGTTGAATTAAAAATTATTGTTCAAATAATGTACTTTGGTCAAAATTAAACCCAATCTCACAATTATGTGAGAATTAGTCACTATTTTCTTTTCTTTCCCTTGGAGAATGCCATGGAGCATTCTTAAGAATTTTCACAGAAAACTCCAGTCTCGTCAGATTACCACGATCTCTTGCTCATAAACAATTGTTCTTATGAGCAAGAGAGGACACCATTCCTCTCTGTGTTGGTTAACCACAGGTTTTTAATAATGTGCTTTACTGGGTAACTCATGAAAAGAAGAGCTCATCAGTCTGCTCTTTAAATCCTCTGTGACATCTGTTTTTAGGAACCCTGAATTGAAATCTGTGTGATTGATTTCTACTTTAAAATATCTCAGCATTTTGACTCCTAAAGATTTTCTGGGGCTTTAGTTTATCAAGCTCTCTTTATTCGCCCACTATTAATTGTCAGGACAATTCTCTATCCCCATATTAGATGTAATTAGGCTCATTTGTTGAATGCTGATTAAGTTCAAACTGCCTAGCTCAGCAAATAAAAGAGATTTTTGAGGTTGTCAGGATCATACTGGCCTAGCAACACAAATACATAGAAGTATGAGTCCCCACTAAATGAATCAAATAGAGACTAACTTGCTGAAATTATGGGTGTTTCTAATTTGAGAAAGTAATCACATTTGGATTATTCTAATAAATTACAGGGTTCAATATAGTAGGCTCCTTGGCTTATTAAAGTCTATTTTCTATTTAGCACATGAATAGTTAATGCATTAATTGTAAAGTGGATAATATTTAGAGGATCTTTTTCTTTTTATTCTGTGCACTTGTAACTAAAAGTTATTTTGGCCATGAACAAGGGTTCCTAATTATTCCTCTTCGCAAGAATCAATTCTTACTCCGGGCCACCCATGTTTTGAGGAACAGATAACTTATCACCAGGCCAAGTGATCCTGCCACCCTGACAATGCTATCAATTTGGTTAGCATTGAAATGGACTACAGGGTCTGGAGCAAAAGTCAGAAAATGTCACATCAACCAGAACTCAGTACTGGCTCCTAACTTGGCAGCTGTTCCAGGATTATGATTTCTTCTGAACTATGAAACATGTCAAATAAACTAAAAACCCCACTTGGTACTAGAACCGGACCCCTGCTTCTGACTGGTAGCCTTTGTTTCAAGGCTAAGAAGCAGGAGACAAAGAAGGATTGACCCCTTCACTGCCGGTAAAGAGCAGAGACCACTTTCTCCTGGTGCATTTTTTAAGGAGGATAAGATACATTAAGAGTGATTTATATTCTGTCAGCTTTATTTGAGAGGAATGATATTCACTATTTCAACCCATTTTTACTATCATTTCTGAAAAGAAAGGATTTTCCTCTTTAACACAATGAACTAATCTTCTTGGTTTAAGATCTTACAATGACACCAGAGACATCTATTGGAATTTTAGACTAAGTTAAACAAACAAAGGAAAAACCTTTTCTTAAACAGAATTATATAGAGTGGTGTGACTGAATGTATTATTTTACTATTTTAAACCATACGTCTTGTTTCTGGTATGCCACATACATTTTTCTGCTTCCCATGCCGTCTATTTCTCTTAACATTAGACATGACTCTCAAGCCTTCCAGTCTTATAGTGCAAAGTGGAATATAGAAAAGATGCCTCAGAATTCATGAGGATAAGGTTGAAGCTATAGTCCTCCCAGTTACAAAATCAGCTCCTTTCAAACTGTCCTCAGCCTCTGGATGGCTAGAGTGCCCATAGAAACCAGTGGAGCTTCAGAGAAGAGAGCATGTGACCATTTTCCATAAGCTCTTGATTCCGCCCTTGGGAGCAAGTTAATCCTGGTAGGAACCTCGAGGGAGTGAGTTGAAATTCCAATACCCCTGCTTATTTTCTCTGTTGCAATTTACTTACCAGCATGTGTTACTTTTGTATTAGGAGCCTTGTTCCCTTGTTAAATTTAACACTTCTCCAAGAATTAATATGGCAACGCAATATCATCTAGTTTTGAATTACAAAGCTGTTTTCCTAGAGTTATACAACAGAGATAAAGGAAATGTTACAGAAATGTATATTGAATGGAGGATCATGTACTGCCTCCTCAAGAATCTGGTGCAAGTGACCTCCGCACTGTGATAGCTAGAAGTGAGTGGGTCAGAGAGTGAGAGACGGGAACTTCCCAAGGACAGACGGGGCAATTGTATGAAGTCATATTATAGATGAAGTGGAGGTAGGTGGAGGATGGCTTTTTCTTACCATCTCATACATCAGCTTAGTGCTAGGTGGGAGGAGCCTTTAGCAATTGAATTTTCCTTTGAGATCAGATAATGTGGTCATTTTTGTTTAATCTCATGCATAATTTCCTTCCAATTAACCACTGTGGGTTCTTTATACAGATTAAGAGTAGAAAGGAGTTGAAGAACTCCAGTGATTGTACAAGAATATTGCATTTCAAAAAACTGTGGTAATAGACTAAAGAGACAGGATGTCCTTAGCTCACATGGATGGTGGAATGTGATGTCAGTAATTATGAGTCCTGAGGAAGCCCAGAGTCATGGGCGTGGTTACTCCTGTGCCCTGCTTTTCCCTAGCAGGGCTGGCTGTCACAGTATGCGTCACTGCTGTTTCTGCAGTCATGTCCCATACCTAAATAGTAGCTTGTTTTCCTGTGGGCAGAAGGTTTGGATCTGTTTGAGTCCTGACTCAGACTCTTTCTGGATGTGTCATGTTAGGAAAGTATTTCCATCTCTCTGGGAAGCGATGTGGCGTGCTGACCTCTTAGATACAGGTAATGCTAGGACACCATTCCCAACACCTGGACAGCGCTCTCCAGCTGACAAGGTCTTTGCACATGTTCTTACTTTTTTTTCTTTACCTGCTTCTCCAAATTAAAATATATGAAAATATTTTCTGAATTTGCTTTGAGACAAGGTCTGTTATATTAAAATCTATAATTTAGGTGAATGAAATATGTATTTATATGAATTTATGAATATGTCAAAATGATTAGAAATACTGACATATACATAACTATAAATTTGAATAAAATCTCTAAAGCAATGAAAACTAAAATGGTATGCCTTACTCCATGGGTGCTTTATATTTATTTTTGTGTGTGTGGTTTTATTTATTTAACTATTTGTGGCCTTCAAACAAGCAAACATTTCACTATTGCAAATTCATGGCTTTGTTGGTTTGTTGTTATTCGTTGAAGATTTAATACAGTCCCTTAAGCCCTGGGCTATGGAGTTCTCATCCTTTTATTGCATTGGTTTGGTTCATGCCAAAAAATAAACAAAAAACTATTGACCTTGTTCAAAATTGCTACAGTGAGGGTCTCTGTCCCTCTTCTTTATGTAGGTGGACTGCTGTAGGACTGATGAACTGTCCTGGAAATTTTATAGTCACCCCTGTAAAGCTGTCAGCAGTGAGAACTGAGAGAGTTTAAGTGCAGAAGTGTGAACATATTGGGATCAACCACAGTCCCCTGAATGCTGATGAGAATTTTCCTCATAAATACCCAGGGGCATGGGATGGATATGAGGATGCAGAGCACACGCTTTGTATCAGTGACCAGGACACCTGCCCCTTGGGTCTAAAATGGCTGCATTCATGTTTACCAGGATGATGAGCAACAACTCCTAAGTCGACCGTAGGAAAAGGTTGGGGAGCAACGGCTAGTATGATGTTTTCCAGCGTTATATTTACAGCATTTGACTTTGTATTCACCTCCAAAACAAGTAGTCCTGTTTACCAGCAGTAACGGCACCATGAGATAAATAGGGATTGGGCCTGTTCTTCAGACTCTGGGAACTAACAAAGCGTCATGTGCCTGGCAGGAGTTGCCAGCTCTCTTCCCTGACATCTCATCTCCTCTTCTCAAATAAAGAATCCTGGGTTTTAGCTGTGCACATTGCAGCCCAGAATAAAAGCCTGTATCCAACCTTCCTTTCCAGCTAGAAGTGACAGAGGCATGAATCTTTACCAGGAAGGTATAAATGGAAATGTGCAGAATTTGTAGAAAAGCTATTTGAAGAGAACTGCCTCAGCACAGCCAGGACCCATCTGTGCTGTCCTGCCGTTCTTCCTCTGTCAGCCCTCACACAGCCACATACCCCTCAAGGTGACCTTGAGAGGGAGACCACAGGCTGAAGATGGCGGAACACACAGGGAGGCCCCAAATCCCTATTAATGCCACGGAGGCCCTGCAGATCTGCTGACTCAGAACTCCTTCTATGTAGGAAGGAAAAACATTCCTCTTCTTCTCTCCTTTAAGGCTCCGGTGGTTGTTTTGTTCATTATGGGAAGGAAAGGCAAGGTCTAAACTTTACATATCCACAGGATCAATAAACAGTGCTGCTGAGCCACACTGGAACCTACCTCAAAAAGGGGAAAATATAGTAAAAGTAATCTGTTTTTATTTAACATTTTAATATTCTATTCATTGTGGATTTTTTTTTTTTCCTTGAGACAGAGTCTCACTTTGTTGCCCTCAGTAAAGTGCTGTGGGGGTCACAGCTCACAGCAAACTCAGCTCTTGGGCTTGGGCAATTCTCTTGCTTCAGCCTCCAAAGTAGCTAGGACTACAGGCACCTGCCACAACACCTAGCTATTTTATTTTTGTTGTTGCATTTTGGCTGAGGCTGGGTTTGAACCCACTACCCTCGGTATATGGGACTGGTGCCCTACTCACTGAGCCATAGGCACCACACCATTGTGGATTTTTTTTGCATTAAATTTGATTTTTTTTTTTTTTTTAATATTGCATTGCTCCTAAAAAGATAAGTTACAAATATTTTTTATCTATTACTTCTGCTAAGGACAACTAAAAGTCTTGGATGTATGTCCTATATACAATGATGGCAGGAGGCAGACAGGTTTTCTCAGGACCAGGAACAGCACAGCTGATGGCCTTGGATTTTCTTTCTGCCTTGTAGAACTTGCAGGCAACTTATAGATGCCAATTAGAGCACAGAAGACAAACTCCAGCTGCCAACAGATGCTCACTCCAGTCAAAGGATCAGAAAACGGCAGTTAGTGAGAAAACTTTCTAAAAATAATTATTCTGCTTTATCCAAACAGCACAGGAAAAGTATGCCCTGCTCAAACCAGCTCAGATTAGCTTGGTAACTGAATGGGGACCTGGTGAAGCAGTGACAAGTTGCCCAGTGTCCTCATGGATATGTGTCAAGAAGGCCAAGTATGAAGGCAGGATTTTTCTTAATACACTTTATAGTCTTTTACAGCAGTTGTAGGTTCATGGCAAAATTTAGTATAACATTCAGAGAGTCTCCACATGTCTCCTTCCCCCAGGTAGCGTCTCCCCATTATCTACACTCTCCTGGGAGAGGCATGTTTGTCACATTCACTGACACATCATTAACACCTAAAGTCTGTAGTTTACAAAAGGGTTCACTCCTGCTGTTGTGCATTTTGTAGGTTCCCCCAAATGTATAGTGATATGGAGCCACCATTATTGTACCATACAAAGTGGTTTCGCTGCCCTACAAATCCTCAGTGCATGCCCACACGTTTCTTTCTCCCCCAAGCCCTTAGACCACTCATCCTTTTATTGAATTTATGGGGGTTTTTTTTGTTTCCAAGGTCAGATAGTTGGAAACATTCAGTATAATACACTTTTTAGACCGTCTTTCTTCACTCGTAACATGAACCAAAGTTTTCTCTGTGTCTTTTCATGGCTTGATGTCTCATTCCTTTTTAGCTTTGAATAAGATTCTCATGTCTAGATATAAAACAAATATGGACATCTTGGTTCCTCCTAAGTTGTGCCAATTCTGAATAAAGCTGCTGTAAACATTGGTGTGCAGGGTTTTGTGTGGCAATAAGTTTTCAGTTCATTTGGATAAATACCAAGAGCACAATCGCTAGATCATATGGTAAGAGTAGGTTTCGTGTTATAAGAAACCACCAAAGTGTCCTCTAAAGCAGCCGTACAATTGTGCATTCCCACAGGAATGAGTGAGAGTTCCTGTTGCTTCACGCCCTCACCAGTGTTTGGCGTTGTTGGTGCTCAGGATCTTGACTGTTCTAAAAGTTGTGCAATGGTATCTCGCTGTTCTTTTAATGTGCAATTCTCCGTTGTCACATGGAATTGAGTATCTTTTTAAATGCTTTGTCATCTTTGTCATTTTTTTATCTTGTTTATCTTTTTGCTGAGGTATTTCAAATTTTTTAGCCATTTTTTTTTTAATTGGGTTGTTTTCTTATCATTGAGCTTTAAAATTTGTTGTGCACTTTGGATAAGTGTTTTATGACAATGTCGTCTGCTAGTATTTATTTGCAGTTTCTGGCTTCTCATTATCTTAACAGTGTTTTTCACAGAGAAGACATTTTCAATTACATTCTAGCTCATGGGTGGCGTGGGGCAGCCTCGCTTTGCCAGGGTCACAGGTGGATGCGTGCCACAGTCCCAGCCTCAGACGCGGCAGCTCAGAGGGCAGCTCAGGGATGCCTGGCTGGGGCAGCCAGAGGTGACACCTTTGTCTAGAACAAAGGACAGTTGCGCTCTGGGCTTCAGGGCAGTAGCACCCAGCTGAGCGTTGGGCACAGCTTGAGAACAAATCTTTGAGATCTTCCTCAGCACTCTTTACCCTTGTCTGCTGAGGACTTTGAATTAACGCTGCTCTTAGCTGTTGGCATCACCCTGAGGAAAGAACACCTCAGAAATCAGGGAAACATTTGGGAGGCTTCTAGCCCAGTGGACCTTCGGAAACATGCCTTGTCAGATAGTAATAGGCAGACACAGCATGACGTAAATGAGGAGAACTGCAGGCCCAAGGGCCTGGTGCTGGCTGGTCTTGGAGCCACCGAATGATCTCTTCTTCCCAGGATCTGTGATTTAAAAAAAAAGAAGCTAGGGAAGAGCCACAATTGGCACCTGCCCGGACCTCTGGAAGAGCTGGGCTGCAACCGCCTACAGCACCCTCCCGGACCTCTGTAAGAACTGCACCCGCCTGGACCCCGGTAAGAGCTATGCCAGGCCAGTAGTTCCTACCCAGGCCTTGACCAGGAACTCTGGGAGCCGCGTAACCCTGCGTCCTTCCTCCTGTACCCTCCACACCGGCCTGCTCGTCTGGCCAGGAATTCTGGTAGCCACATGCCCTCTGGAGCCCTCCCTGCCTCTGCGAAGAGCCCTTCTCCTGGCCAGAGACCCCAGCTGAAGCCTTGGGCCTTGCCAAAGTCACTGGGCACCAGGGACTCCCAGAACCATACGCACCACCCCCCACCCTGTTGCTGAATGCAGGGGTGTCACACTCCAGAGATGCTCCCACAACCAGAACTCCCTGGCTGGGGCAGCCACAGAGGAGCTACACAGGGTCACTCCCTAAAAATATCCAGCAACAATAGAGTGATCCCCCCCAGGGTCTAATCTCAGCGAGACACCACCCCAACTCTGAGGATGGCCAGAGGCAATGGTGAAAAACAATCTGAAATGAAATCAAAGGAAAAACTCTGGCAATATGAATAATCAAAGTAGATCAACTCACCCAAGGAATAATGGGGCAGACACAGCACAAGATCACATGCACAAAAAAATAGCTGAGATGTCAGAAATCAAATTCAGAAACTGGATAGCAAATAAGATAGAATTAGAATTCCAAACAGTAACCCAAAAGATGTCTCACGAATTCAACAAATTCAAAGACCAAATGAGCAAAGAATTTGACACATTGAGACAAGAAGTTACAGCCCTCAAAGATCTGAGAAACACAGTAGAATCCCTCAGTAACAGAATGGAGTAAGCAGAAGAAAGGATTCTGACATTGAAAACAAAGTTTTCAAATGCTCCCAAACTCTCAAAGAGGAGGAGAAATGGAGGGCAAAAACAGATCACTCTCTCAGAGAGCTCTGGGATAATTCAAAGAAAACCAAAATTCATCTTTCAGGAATCCCCGAAAGCAGTGAAGTGGCTTCACAAGGCACAGAGTCTCTTCTTCGTGAGATTACGAAAGAGAACTTTCTAGACATGCCAAGAGATTCTGAAATTCAGATAGCTGACAGTTTCAGAACTCCAACATGAGTCAACCCAAATAAGACATCCCCCAGACACACCATAATCAATTTCACTAAAGTTAATATGAAGGAGAAAATTATGAAAGCAGCCAGATGAAAGAAAACCATTACCTACAAGGGGAAGAATATTAGAATAACTGCAGATCTCCCTCTGAAAACGTTCAAGCTAGAAGAGGATAGTCATCAACTTTTAATCTCTTAAAACAAAATAACTTTCAACTCAGGATCCTGTATACAGCTAAACTGAGTTTCATTTAGGATGGAGAAATTAAATACTTTAATGACATTCACATGTTGAAGAAATTTGCCACAACTAAACCAGCTCTTCAGAATATTGTCAGACCCATCTTCCATAAAGACCAGCATAATCCTCCACCACAAAAGTAAACCCACCCCCAAAATTTTGATCAAATTCCAACTTCCACAGTCACAAAAGAATTAAAAATGTCCACCGGACTTTCAAAAGGCTTATCATTATTCTCAATTAATGTGAATGGTTTAAATTGTCCTCTAAAGAGGCACAGGTTGGATACAAAAACTCAAGCCAGATATATGCTGCATACAAGAATCCCATCTTACATTAAAAGACAAATATAGACTCAAGGTGAAGGGATGGTCATCTATATTCCAGGCAAATGGAAAGCAGAAAAAACCAGGTGTTCAATCCTATTCGCAGATGCAATAGGCTTTAAACCAACCAAAATAAGAAAGGATAAGGATGAACACTTCATTTATGTTAAAGGTAATACTCAATATGATCAGATTTCAATTATTAATATTTATGCACCCAACTGGAATGCACCTCAATTTATAAGAGAAACTCTAACAGACATGAGCAACTTGATTTCCTCCAGTTCCATGGTAGTTGGAGATTTTAACACTCCTTTAGCACTGCTGGATAGATTCACCAAAAAGAAGCTAAGCAAAGAAATCTAAGATTTAAGCTTAACCATTCAACATCTGGACTTAACAGACATCTACAGAACATTTCATCCCAACAACACTAAATACACATTCTTCTCATCAGCCCACAGAACATACTCCAAAATCAACCACATCCTAGGCCACAAATCTAACCTCAGCAAATGTAAAAAAATAGAAATTATTCCTTGCATCTTCTCAGACCATCATGGAATAAAAGTTGAACTCAATAACAACAGGAATCTGCATACCCATACAATAACATGGACGCTAAATAACCTTATGCTGAAGGGTAGATGGATTATAGACGAGATTAAGAAGAAAATCACCAAATTTTTGGAACAAAATGACAATGAAGACACGAATTATCAGAACCTCTGGGATACTGCAAAAGCAGTCCTAAGAGGGAAATTTATAGCACTGCAAGCCTTCCTCAAGAAAACAAAAGAGAGGAAGTTAATAACTTAATGGGACATCTCAAGCAACTGAGGAAGAAAGAACATTCCAACCCCAAACCCAGCAGAAGAAAAGAAATAACCAAAATCAGAGCAGAATTAAATGAAATTGAAAACAAAAGAATTATACAACAGATCAATAAATCCAAAAGTTGGTTTTTTGAAAAGATCAATAAAATAGATAAA